>JBBPQP010001379.1:0-10720 GCA_038092555.1 Boletus subgraveolens | reverse complement strand
GATGGTAAACCCTAGGATTACTTTTGGCAGATCCCACTCTGATACATTCGATACGTCAGATCGGTGGCAACTGGTTCGGGCCGTCGGGACTGTTCCGACCAAAGTTTGCACCGTGAAACGCACTTGGACCATGGGCTCGCAAACCATGTATAACCATGTATATTCTGTGTCTCACATGATCGGTAGCTCGCCTGAAATGCACACATTTGTCGTCCTCCGGTAGACTGTATGCCGACCACTACGGTATCTCGGACGGAACAGAAGATGGTCAGATAAGCACTACTTTAGTGCAAACAATAATCACGGCCTTGGCGCGATGTGTGATTGGGCTATTTGGCGTGCATCCTGTGGTGCTGTGTCAAGTCATCAGGTTTCATAGGCTGCTCCAGTGACAGTCGTTGGTCTGGGAAACCGGAAATTGGCTGGCAACTACAGCTTACATATAAATAAAAGTAAATACCTCCTTTCTCTGCCGGTGTATTATGTAATTAGGTGAATGTCTGGGCACGTGATCGTGGTGTGTGTCAAGGGTAGCGTTTGCGACGTGCCGCTCTTGAACGTTTCTTGACGTTGGCCACGATGTCGAGGTCCTTGACCGCAACGCAAATCATCAGCCTGGGAGACTATCTCGACAATGACTTCGATCCAAACACTTTGACTGTTTCTCAGCTACTAGGAGTCCTCACCCATCACCAGATCCGATATCCCACTCCCTACACCAAAGCGAAACTCGTGCAGTTGTTCCTTGACGAAATCAGACCAAAGGTCGGAAAGCTTCGGAAAGAGAGGCTGAAGAGGGAGAATAGTATTGCCAGTGACGATGGCATTACGGATGGCCTGACTGGCCGACCACTCAATGCGGATACGAAGGTGGCCAATTTCTGTTCCTCATTGTTTTGGCTCATCATGATCCAGGTAACCAGGCGGTCTTCACGGAGACTCTCCCGCGCTCCAGAGGATGACGAACTTTCGCAAAGACCAGAACCGGTAGGCTTAATGAGGATCCCATCCCCCTTTTCGGACTAACGGTCGTCTTTAGCCCAAGCGCCGTCGTTCATCCGCCCAACCGGACCTGGGTAGGATCCCAAGCGCGAAAGCTCGTGCTAATGTACCTACTCTTGTCGAAGAAAGCGAACCAGAAGAGGAAGAACCACCAGTTCGGAAAGCCACGAAAAGGAAAGAGGTGAGAGTTATTCGGCTTTGTTCCTCGTTGGATGACACTGACGCACCACTGTCAGGATAATCCTCAGACTCGCCGAAAATCAGTACGTTCTATGCTTTATTGTGGTGTAACCCACGGAATCGACCTCGCTACCCATAGTTGGCAGACGACAGTGGATGGGAAGACAACAACATTTTCCAGTCTGGTGCTGAATCTTCGTCGCCGATCCGACCATCCCCTGTACGCAGGACGACGCGCAAAAGTGGCGTTCACAAGAAATCTCGCCATTCTATGTCAGCGCCTCCGCACATTTCGCCTCCATCGTCTCCAATCAAAGCACCACCTTTCCCTCAATCATCTACGCGATCACCGCCCCAGTCCAAGTTTGAGCCACAACTCCCACTGGACATCCCACGCCAGCCACCCGTATGGTCACCGCCCGGAAAGAGAACGGAATTCGTTCCCCAGGATCATCAGCCTGGCTCGTCTTTGGCACCGGAACAGTTACCACAATCTCGCATTCCAGATGTGGACTCAGAGGTCGTGGATCGCGATTTCGATCCCGCAGCGCTGCCAGTGAGCATTCCGGAGGGCAAGCATGAAGAATCTGAGCTTAACGAGCAGGTGACATCGACCTCTCAGTATATCCCGAGTGCCATCGTTAACCAACATGAGCTTCGCGCGAAATCGAGGTCTTATCTACTGACATTCCTGTATGCGATTTGCTTCCTCGGGTTTTCAGGCATTATCATCAACTACAAGAGTCAATCTACGTCCATTGGGTTTTGCGACGTGGGGTCGAATAGCAGTCGAGCTTTACGGGAATTCCAGGCTCATGTTTCTGCAATAGAACCATGCATTCGAGCCAATCGGACCTTTATGGATATACCATCGGAGCTCTTTGATGCAATCACTGCCAAAGATGGAACACCGTGCCCACTACTTTCGTTGATCCCCTTACCACACCCATCAGCATGCGCACCTTGTCCAGAATATGCATCGTGCAGTGAGCACACGGTAACGTGCAATAATGGGTACTTACTACGTCCGCACCCCATTCTTGCTTTGTTGTCACCTTTCGGGGCCGCTCCATCAGCTCCTGTCGATTTAGTCTGGACCTTCATTTCTGAGGTGGCCGATGGGTTACCCGGATTGGGCCCTGTTGCATTCCCACCTCATTGTATTGAAGATCCGAGACGAAAGAGGAATATTGGCGCCTTGGGGAAGGCGATCGAAGCCCTTCTTGGCCAGGAACGTGGGAGAAGAGTTTGTGCCGGCGGTGAGGAAGGCCAGGTGACGATATCCGATAGTGAAGGGGGTGAAGCTAGAAAATGGGGGTTGGAGGTGGAAGTCTTGCGAGAGACGATGAAAAAGAAGACCGCGGTATGTCCAGTTGTCATCTCCGATGCACGGTAAATGATATTTTCGGCTCGGCAGCCACACCTTCTCGAAACATTTGACGACACCTTTAACGAAGCTATGCAACAACTTGTTGAGTGGGGTAGTGTTGTATTTGGGGAGGACATGTCGTGAGTTAGCGATCACAAATTATCTGATCCCGATTGTCACATCACCAAATTTGCTTCAGTGGACATCGCTATCTAGCCCACAGGACTGCCAATTTAACCCTGAATTGCAAGCTCACTGTGAAATTCCGGGAGGCGTGGTTACAATATCGAACGACTGTTTTCGGTAACAATACTACGTTGTGCCCGTTGCTCGGTTGCTGACGTCGCCATTCAGTATTGTTTACTAGTGCATGCATGTTCTTTGCCCTCAGACGGTTCCGCGCCCAACGCCAAGAAGAGAACAAACGTGTCGCGGAACTAGTCCAAATCGCCCTTGATACGTTGCGTAACCAAGAACTTGCACACCATACGGATCCGGTGACGGCACCCTACCCGTATTTGTCTTCTCTTCAACTCCGTGATCTCATTCTCCAAGAGCAACATTCAATCTCCGTCAGGAAAAGGTTATGGGATCAGGTGGAACGCGTTGTAGAGGGTAACGCGAATGTCAGGGTCAACCTAGAAGAAGTACAAGGTGGTGATGAACACCGCGTGTGGAGGTGGGTAGGAACCACGGGAAGGGGACCAGAATATCGGAAGAGGGTACAAACTGAGACGGAAAAGGGTGAAGGCCATGTCGCCTGATCTGCTTTCCTAGTGCAAATGCGTCGGCGTTCATTTATATTGGCTGACAGAACCCCTTGACCCATTCTAGTTGCGATAGCCAAGTTTGTCATTCTGTTGCGCTTGGAAACATTCATGTTTGCCGTTTTCAAAGTATAGTGAACTTCTCCCGGTCGTGAAAAGTAATGAAAGTGGTTCGATGAACCGGTTTTCCCACTCGGAACCTTGTTGGAAGATCCGGATCCGGACATGGAACAATTGCCAGAGGCACTGCCTGTCTCTGCTGACGGGATGGCGTACTATCTCAGGAACAAATTGCAGCCACCAATCAATCACGAGGAAGTCTTTCAAAGCGCAGCACAGCGCTGGCCACATCACTACAGCTTGCGAGGGTCAACCCCAGATAGAGCTCGAGGTTCAATAGCGTGGTCCAGAACATGGCGCATATGGCAACTACGTCGCCGAGCACCCCATAAGATCCAGTCTAGACATCTGGATCTTGCACGTTTGGTTGCTACCCCGAATGTGACTAGGAATAGGGCAAGCTCATTCCCATCGGGATCCCCATCTGGATCTTCTCGATGAGCGCCCTTTTCATGAACTGTTCTTCTGCGAGCACGCGGGTCGTCTGAGCGACGGAATGGGATATGACAAACATGTGACCAATGAAAAGAATAGCCCTCACCCTCAAAAAACGTTCTAGATCGATGCGCCCAGTGTTCAAGGCCCTATGCAAATGGTAAATAGTATCTTCGATCGCATTGTCTTCTGCGACCAAATTGATCAACCTGAGCATGAATGGGAAGAATCCACGTCGGTGAGCGGTGACCGAACAATGAATAGATTTCAAGAAGAGATACTTGCTGGTTGTGGACGATGCTGGTAGAACAGACTAATTCATCTACTTCCGGATCACCCTTTCGGCGCAAGTCGGACAGGTTCCGTTCTGCTTGTTCAACAGTGCTCCGCAACCTCGCTGCGACATTACGGCAGACATCCCTGACAGCTTCGAGCCGCGCCATCTCATCACGGATGGCAGGTTCGCCGGCAAGAAGATCCGCCTGCTGAGTACGCAGCCGATCGGCTTCCAAGAGCATAAGCTGGGATAGGGAAGAAAACTCTGATCGTATTTTGTCATGAACGTGGGCATGCAATTGGAGCAGTTCTGGATTCGGAGGGCGTGGCGGTGCTGGAGCCGGAGGAGGCTGTGGCACAGGGGATTCATCATCGAGCAAGTTCGGGCGCGGGATGGTTGGTACAACCGGTGGAGGGGGGACTTGGGTTGGAGGCTGAGTGACATGGAGGGTGGACGGAGTCAAAACCGGGGCTGGAACCGGGGGGGGTACGTGGGCCGGCGGAGTTGATGCATTTTGGGAAGGCACGATTGAAAGGGCGTCCGGAGGTATTGGATGACGGTAATTAGGACTGGTGGGAGAGGATGATTCTCTAGACTGTTCGATGGCTGATCGCACAGTATTTCCGTCGCTAGTGTACAAGCCCTGCGGAGGAAGTACCGATTGCTGATATTGGGGTGGATGGCTATCTGCACGAGGTTGCTGGGGCAGAGGTGGCGGCGGCCGATTGTACAAGTCAGTCTGCGTGCGATCGTGATTGAGGGAGTGTTTAAAGTAAAATGGGCATACCTGTGGATAAGCAAGGGTGGACGTCGCTGGGGTAGCGATAGGGCGTGGGGGCAGGACGGGCACCTGGGATGAGATGGGTTTCGGTGGCAATGCAGGGCGATCCTCGTGGCGAGATTGAGGGAGCGACAAGGGCTGGGAAGCCGAGGAGGACTGTGGGTGATCTGGAGGGGAGGGGAGGGGTTGTGGGGGTGTACGGGGACTAGACGACTTGGATTTGGCGTAAAGAGGGGGGGCACGGGAGAAATGATCTTGCAACGCTTGGAGCAAAGCGGGAATGTTGCAGGGCTTGGACAAGGTAAGTAGGGGAGCTGAATTGGGACGGAGGGGAAAGACGGACCTCGGGCTTTCTGTGCCAATCGTGGATGTACTGGATCGTGCATCTTCCGCTGAGATCGACGTGTTTGCTCGGACGGACGAGCAGATCGTGGGTGGGGACGACATAGGAGATCGGGGGGTGGCGAGGGTAGTCCTTTGTGATCCAGATCGCGATGGGGATGTTGTATGAGGCGCCCCTGAAGGAGATGGGGAGGAGACCGTGGAGACAGAGGAGGAGCTGGGCACGGCCGTCGTCGTAGGCTGCGGGATAGGCGAAGTATTGAGTGTAATAATATACATTAATGAAGAGCGAGACTGACTGTACACGTCCGATTTGGGTCTGAGGGCAGGGAAGCGGGCGAGGGCAGACTCGATGTCAGCACAGACGCGCTCCTTGTCCTCGTACGACGCCGCGTTCTGCCGCAACCACCGACGTGTGTCCGCCATTGCCGCCCTCGTGCCCGAGCCACCCCGCCCCAATGGCGTGCGATTCGGGCGGCGACGGGGGTCTTGGGACTCCGACGTCCGGGCCGGAGCGCTGGAGGACCCAGACCGGTCCGCGCTTAGAGATCTGTCTCACGGTCCCACTCCGCTCGTGTGGCGGGCACTTTCCGTTTCCGCATGGCATACTGAACTCTAAAAATTGTGACGAGATGTGACGTGATGATTGGGTGCTGCCGCAAACAGGCACAAATTCGCACGCACCTCCCCGATTGAATCTCGCCAATGCCAGGGCATTTTCAATTAGACGTATCCGAGCCAGCGGGTCGCTGATGCCAAACCGGATCTTTAGCCTTCGCCTCCTCCTCCCGTATCGCTTCTCTCCTGTCTCACATATATAACCCTCCCCCATTTCCTTCCCTCCATTCCCCGTCCTCTCCCTCACAATGCGTGCATCAAGACTATCCACTACCCTCTACGACCAGGACTCACCAGCAAAGTCCCTCACACCACAGCGTAAGCACAGGAAGCTCCTCAAGGACGGCTCCAGCGAGGTCTGGCCAGAAGACATCGAGCGCATATTCGTACAAGGCCCGTCCCCATCCCTCCCTCCCCGCTCCCCGTCTCACCCTTTCCTCTAGGCCTCCGCGAGTACTGGGAGTCTCCCTGGGCAACCTACTCCCGTGGTCGCAGTCGCTGGAGAAACCAGTTCCTCGTCGACTATCTCCAGAAGAACGGCGTCGACCGCTCAAAGAAACAGGTCGCAAGCCACATCCAGGTCTTGCGAAACATGTGGAAGGGCGAGCCAGGTACGCCTCCCGTCCCCTTTCCTCTTCTCCCTCAACCCCAACTCTCTCCAGAATACCATCTCGTCGCGGGTGGCGAGGAACTCTTTCTCGAAACCGCCCTCCTCCCCTCCGTCAAGGCCGAAGATTCACCCGACACCCATCTGCTCACCCCTGCAGGCCTTTTCGATGATCACTCTCCGGCATCCGATCGCTCTGGCGGCTCGGCTACCTCAACATGCCCGCCCCGGTCCCTTTGTTCCGGGTCCAGCCCCACCGTGAGTTCCACATCGGAACTCACCCTCCCACATCCGCACGGCATCCGACCGTCCCGCTTTGACGACGACTCTCGACGTGTCCGGTCGCTATCTGTGTCCGACTGCCATCGCACAGATCCTCGCCGACTCTCCCCGCTGTCATCCTACTGGACTTCCGACCTCGGTCGGCCGTCGGCAACCCAATCATGTCCGAATACCCTCTACACCGCCATCGATCAAACGTTCGACTTCACTTCACAGTATTCACCCGAGCCCTCTCACCAGCCAAGCCTGTCCGATTCCCCCCTCCTATTCACCGAGTCTTCTTTGTTCTCCGCTGACCCCGCTCCATGTCCCACCGCATTCACCAGGCTCTCTCTCTGGGCAGAGGGCATGCCCACCCTGACCCTTCCTGTCGACGCTCTTACATCCTCTGCACAGCCGTTCGTCCACCCCTCCCCAGCACTCGTCCTGAGAATCAAACTACATCTCCCACCGATTGACGTACCATGCTTTCCTGCACTACACGGCTTCCAAGGGTCTGTCACATGCGCCATGCGGCCTTCTGCCACTGTTAGGTGTTCCACTGCCATTCTCGTACGCGGCCAGTGCACCTCTCGAGAGAGTAATCATTGTACCCTGATGACTGCGGAATCAACCGGGAACGATCAGTTGGAGAGCGTTACGCTGCTTCTTCCTGACTCACCGCTGAGTCGCAGCCGGTGGCTTGACTCCAGTGAGTAATTATCCGCCTATCCGTCTGCACACCCTCCTCATGTTCACCACGTGTCCATCATAGCCTCACCGACTTGTATTGTGCAAAAAATTATTGTAAACGAAGAGGTCCTTGCAGTCATCTTTTACGATCTGGATAGAGGGCAGTGTGAAAACATGCCTGCTGCGAAGCTCATCGGGATCCAAAAATACCAGGGTCGCCCGGAAAGGACACCAAGTCCACAGTCCGCTTATCACGCCGACTCCCTTTTGCCCACCTATACCCATATGCCGGGGCAATGCATACCGCGCTCCACCCTTCCTATTCAGCCCTCTCTATCCTATGCTTTGTCATCTATCAACGCGGATACCTCCCTTTCAGGCACGTCGTCGTACTCGGCGGCGTTCATGATGCCTTCTTTGCTTTCATGACCTTCATGACCGTCCTCATTACTCGGACATTCACCGCCATTGGACGCCTGTATCTTTTTTTTTTTTCATCCTGGATATTGTCTTCCTTGAACTGTTGTTTCCCCACGTTTGGGCTCTTTTAGTACACAATTAATTTTCGTTTTCATGGATTTCGCTTTGTTTTTGTACCCTCCACTCCACATGAAGTATTGTAGATACATTCTTCAACGTCACTGTGGACCCATAGTACGTCTAATCACCGTTACGTCCTAGTATAACTAGAGAGCCTACGGGCCGATTCTCGTATTCGAGAATCAAAGTGGCGTTGTTGCAATTGCAACAATTCAAAGAACGATGTTCCGAATGAATGGCTAAGCTGGGGATCTTCTACTTCCGGCAGGTACACTCCATCCACATGGCGATCGTCGGTGGACAATAACGCTTCAAGCTTGGGTTCCTTCATGAGCAAACTCTCAACGAAATCCAGGGCACGGAGCGCCACAGCAGGTGGCCAATTCAACGAAGCAATCAGAAGGCGCTTAGCGAAAGCTGCAGACCGCCAGGGCAGAGTGCTTCCCGCAGTTCGCGGAGAGAACACAATCGTCAGCGCCCGAAATAACATATCCGCGACGGTCGGCTGATGGTTCGTTCGGGACCCTGTGGCGGATAGCGATTCGTCAATCTGTAGCAGCTCGCTGATTGGCAATATGATGGAGTATAGATGATTGACAAAATCACTGAGGTCGATATTCAAGGCTTCGCCTGGTTGAACATTAAGAGGCATGTTTCACAACAAAGTGCCGAGTGAAACAGACCTTGTCCAGACAATAGTTCAAACGCCGTCACGATGCACAGCAAGCGATGCTGTATATCAGTGTTCTGGTCCAAACTACGTGATTCCTTGTCATCTGAGTCGATCACATCAGATTCTCGCATGATGAGGCTCTTGAGAACCTGCATTAGATCCTGGAAGAAGTCGATGTTGACGAGATGCGCGTATTTGGATATACCCCTCAGGGCTGCCGGCAAAAGAGGCGCCCGACAAGGGTTCTTGAGTATTCGGAAGTACAACACAAAAAGAAGCTTCAGGGTTTCCGTATGCTTTTGCCACACTAGTCAGGTAATCGAAGAGGTACGTCTCTTCCATGACTCACCGTCCTAGCCCGCTCTTCTTTGTCCACTTCTGCTTCTGCATCCCGTACCTCGCGTTCAATTTGCTTCTTTTCCTTGAGAGCTTTCTTGGCCTTCTTGCTCAGATAGGGCTGGTCTGTCGATTTACCTACGGTCCTGCGACCCGCCGTTTTTCCCTTGGGGTAAGTGTTGGTCTTCTTTTCTTTGTCGACCCTGGAGTTCGAAGCTCGCACGCCCAGCTCGCTCTTGACGCGCAAGCACAAAAGACATGTGAGAACCTCCGGGTGCACATTAAAATGCCTTTCTTTCATCATTCGGTTCAACAATTGTACGACTTCGAGAGAAGGTACGCCGGTTAGATCGTTTCGGAAGATACTGATCAGAGTATTCAAACACAGATCAGATGACTGGGGATCGAGTCGATCTAGGCTCTCGAAATGGATGCATGTTCAGGAGAACCTTACCTCATCCCATGTTTTCTTGCTCAACCGGGCCACAATGCATGCCATAAGGTTTCCCCGGAAGTTGAAATGTGTGACATCTGTGGCGAGGGTACACATGCATTTGAGGGCGACATCGACGAGGTCACTCCTGGCTTCATGGATGCTCAAAACAGGAACACGAGGCGGCGCAAAGCAATGCCTACCTTTGAGTTCGGCTTCGAGAGCGCGGAGATAGGACTGATACACGAGTACAAGGCCTTGCTCCCATTCACGTGTTCGGGCAACCATCTGACTGACCTTTTCTGCCTTTTCCTTGTCCGTCAGAGTTCTTATCCGATATCCAGGAATGATGTCTTTAAACACCGCGAGCTGCGAAAGGATGGCTAGCTTGCGTATTGCAGGGTCATTTTTCACTGGTTCTAAACGTGACAGGGTCGTGATTGTCTCGAGGGAAAAGGTATGCAAGCGACGAAGTAGGCCTAGCTGAAATGATGAATGAGACGAGAAAATGCAAGTATCGATCAAGGCAGACGGACACTGTTTTCTGGATCGGCAATTATGTCTTGACAGAGGCTGGCTATTTGATCTTTTGCGCCCTGAATCCTAGCTTTGCGTGAGCTGTTCCCAATCACGTCTACGACAGCGGGTCGACCGAAGCGAGCACCAGTCGCTACGTCCTCCACTGTTGAAGGCACTGCCAGCGGAGATTGAGATCGGACAGAGTCCTCCGTATCTTCGTCGTCATCGATCTGAGCTGGCGCTAAGGTCACCTTTTCGGAAGCTTGTATTCGGCCATCAGAAAGCTTGATTGGAAGACCAGGTATGTTTCGACGTGTCTCTGGTTCTGGAAGTTTGTGCAGCCGTGGGACACGCTCATATGGCATCTCGGTATCAGAATCCAAGTCAACTGGAGTGGGAGGCTGTTCATCGGAATCTACACCGTCGGAAAGGGCACTGTCTGATCGTGTCTCTACGTCAGAATCCTCGATGTCGGTGCTCCAAGATTCCGAGTCCTCATCACGGGAATCAACGGAAGGTAGATCGTCGATTCTGGGCTTGCGGACGGGCTTGTGGAGTTGGTGGAGGCGTTCAGTCTCCTTTTTACTCCTGAATAAATCATTATTGTGGTTGGACAGTGTTAAGAGGGACGAAATACCTTGCTATGCCCTGGTGATCCAGGGATGCGAGGAAGTCGATGGTGTCGCCAAACTCGTCCAACAAGGCCTCGTCGCCCTCGGAAAGACCGTCATCGTGGGCACCATCGTCGGGAGCGGCGCCAGGTATGG
>JBBPQP010001378.1:0-10721 GCA_038092555.1 Boletus subgraveolens | reverse complement strand
GTAATGCGGGTATTGGCCCCCTTGCGGCCTTTGAAATTGTCCTTGCGGACGGGGAGGTGGACGTGACGAATATGATGGTCCTGCTCTGGGCGGACCTCTCTCTACTGCCATTTGTTCATAGGTGCGGCCTATGCTCCGGTAGCAAGTGATGAGCTTGTCCAGCTCATAATCAGTTGCTGGGGCGTTCAGCTTTTGCCTTTCGTATATCTTGAAGTCTACCACCTTCTTCAGTAGCTCCTTGGCGAAATCGTCGTCTATATCAGCTTCTCGCCTTAAGACTTCGAACCTTTGTAGAAAGAGGTCAATAGGATGACCATTTTGTTTTAGAGCCTCCAATTTCTTTAGAGACTCGTGCGCCAGAATATCTATCTGGAAATAGTCCTTGATTTCTTGCTGGAGTTGGGACCATGATGGCCAGGCCCTTTCTCCGAGAAGAGCGCCAGTGGGGTTACCAGCGGCGTCGTACTCCTTGTCTTCTTCACTGTCAAGGAATTTTTCCAGGGTTATCTGGGCGAATCCTTCTGCCTTCTTTTCGAACCTAGAGAGAACCGCAATGGCCCTCAATTTGTCCGATTTCCATGTCTGGGCCGCAACCCAAAGGCGAAGTCAGATCCACCACAACCTAAATCTGGATCTGTCGCCGTCCCATCTTTCCGGGTCAGCGATCTTTTTCGTCACAGACGACCTTTCGGATTCTAAGTTAAGGTCTCGAATCCGTGAGACCAAATCGTCGATATCCAATTGGTTTGACATCCTTGTGCTTCTTCAGCAATATAAAAACTAGAAAAAAGAAAATCGAAATCCTTACTGTGCAGTATCTTCCAACCACACTCTGGGGACTTGGCAAACGAAACTACGTAAAAAATATTTCTTCGACCGGAGGTAGTATCTTCTTCTCCGTAAACTCTGGTAACAGGTTCTCTGGTGACCACAGCGACCAGGAACAAAACTACACATAAACCAACGGGGTCCGCAGAAAGCCCATGGTACTACTAAAGCATAAAAAACTATTGAACTGATGCTCTACCTCCCAAATTACTTGGGGGACTACCAGTGTTTGGTATAACCTCGGCCTAGGGCTGCACAACGACAGTTGTTCCCTAGTCGGTCTTAGCAAACAAGGCTCGACCCTTGCGCTGGTATCACCTCAAAGGAGGGACTGAGAAGTTCTATCTAACGAGACTAAAGCTTGGGTGTCAAGACCCACGTCCTAAAGGCACGGACGTAAAGAAAATGAAGATGTAGGAAAGCTCCCGTGGGCAACCTCCTTAACCCTAGAGTCCGGGTAGTGTGTTTAGTCTAATCCAAGTGTAATGATAGCTCAAGTGAACTACCACTAGCCGGACTTCAACAGAGCGAACACCGTAAGCTCAAAAGAAAAAGGAATAAGAGAATGAGGATAGTCTTAGATCCTTAATCAGTGTTCGGAAACGACAATGACAAGTGGATTAGACTGGGGTGCTACGATATAAGGTACAGGTATATATACTAGAGAGAAGTGAGCACGGACCAAGTGCTGTAAATAGTAATGACTAAGTATGGTCAAATGAAAGTACACGGGTGTGAGAAAGAGAAGATGATGATGGGAAAAAGAAGAGTAGCATCGTGAGAGAAGAGCGGAAATTAATAACACGTGCTATGACATCATTGGGATCAGGTGACCTTTCCCATGGTCACGTGCAATGTGTCTAAATAGTTGAAGTGAAATGTTGTAAAAGTGTGTGTCGTGAAAAGTTTGAAAATATTACATATCATAACAGAAATCCTGTTCAGCTATTTCAATCAGGTATGCTTATAGTGTTCTCGAAATAGTAATTGAGATATGGTATGCAATTTCATGTGGAGCTGGAATCTTATTGCATTGGCATTGCAATCATGATGCAGTCTCATGGTATGCTTCTGTTCGTCAGTGCCTCAACTTCTCTCTTTCCCTCTCCCTCGTTGGTTCCTTTCCCTCAAAACAACCTTCTCCTTCCCTTCAAATGCCTGCGGACCGGACTTCATTGCTTCGATGTGACCTATGTGGCAGGGACTTTCAGGCAGCTGGTTTCGCTCCTTACCGAAAAGCTTGTGTCCGAAGAACCCAAAGGCTTTGGGAAGATGTTGCACTTGTTGATAGAATCTCCCAGGGTAAGTAGCATTAGTCTGAAGTGTAACTAACATTGACATTCAATGTGTCTGTCTGACAAATTGTTAACAAATAGGTGCTGGCTCTGTCAATAATTTAAATGGTTCGGATATAAATGCAGCAGGACCCTCCAGTACAGACATAGCAGCTCCACATGTTCCGAATACTCAAGGTATGCATGTTTTATTGTCACTTGAAATCCTCACATACCATTGTCATCATAGACAACAATCTATGGGCTTTCAACAAAGCCTTCGATTCAAACTATGACATAGGTATGTCAGCGGATGATCATTGTAAGTATTTATGATATCCGTTCCGATCCTTCTGATTTCTGTACATGCTCCAGTCGATCCACAACATCTGAATCAACCTCAAATGGATGATATTCGCATCATTTATCATCCTCGAAGCATGCGTCCAATGACAATTACCCTGTTTTCCCATTTCACCCGTGAGCATTACCCCAAACCTTCCGCACCTGACCCAAACCGTGACCTGTGGTACCCGTTTCATACACTGCTTGACTTTGAGGTCGCAGAACTTGCACTGGAAGCTTCACTTAGTAATGAACAGACTGAACACCTCATCAGATTGCTACATCGGGTGCACGACAAACGCGAGAGGTTCACTCTCAGAAACCACTCTGATCTCCAAATGACGTGGGACGCAGCTGGAACACGGCTGACACCGGTAAGTAATCATCTATTATCTACTTTTTCACAGCTGGCAAACTACGAGACTGACTTCATCTATCATTGAGTTAGTTCCAGATGTTGTCCATCTTTGTCCAGTACCAGAATGAGCCTGAGCTGCATGAGTTTCCAGTATGGCACCACTCACTCTGGGACTGGGCATGCGATCTCTTGAAGGATCCTCTTGTTGGCCCCCACTTTATTTTTGATGCCCAGCATTTGTCCAAGTTTGATGGGACCTCGTTTGTATGATTTATCGATGAAGCATATACTGCTGATTCATTCTGGAACCTTCAAGTGCATTGTTTATATTGTGTTGATCACTACGTTATACATTGATTGAATGTATTTCAATTGTTCCATCATTCTGCTTCATTATTGATACTAGAGCAAACTCCCATCACCCGACGCTAAGGTTCTCGCATTCATTCTTTATGCTGACAAGGTGAAACTATCATCGTTCACTTGCCAGAAGGATTACCCTGTTGTCGTGCGCCTCGGAAACTTGCCATCAGCCATTCGCAATGGTGATGGGTTTGGGGGAGGCCGAGTGGTTGGCTGGTTACCCATTGTAAGTTAATTTGATCAGATTTGCACCTGGATTCAAAGCCTAAGTATGTAACATTTATGTTGTCATTCAAAGGTGAAAGAAGAGAAACAGCAAACTGGAAAGTCAGCATGGGCGAACTTCAAGATGGCTGTATGGCACGAATCATTCAAGGTCATCCTACAGTTGATTGTGCAGTATTCCAAGACCGGATGTGCAGTAAAATGCTGGGATGGTGTTGCTCGACTATTCTACCCCCTTGTTCTCATTTTGTCGGCAGACTATGAGGAACAGTGAGTTTCTCCCCTTTACCTCCACCATTTAATTCTTATGAAAATTGATCTGACCATAGATGTGTTATGGCGCTCACATGGGGTGTCAAGTCAAAGTTCCCTTGCCCCATCTGTCTCATTCCTTGTGAGGAAATATCTAAACCTGGAACATCTGGCCTGTTCGAGCACTGTTCGAGCGAGAAAGTCATCCAAAAAATCATAGCTGCTCGAGAGGTGCCAACTGCGGAGGCTAAAGAAGCAATCTTAATTGCAGAGAGTTTGCATAATGTCAATGTGAGTCATTTAATTCAAGTACATGGACAAGTTCCTAGATCAAATTGAACTCCTTCAGAATGTGTTCAATATGGTCGCACGCTCTGATCCTTACATGGCATTGAGCTTTGATTGCCTTCATGCCCACAATGAAGGAATGTTCGGCAGCCATCTGTGGCCCGAATTCAAGACTCTTGTAAGTGATAACATGGGGCATGCAGCAGCAGTGAGTGTGGAACAAGCATATGTTGCCATTTCAGTCTATTCAACCACAACTGATGCATGACAACAGAATCTCAGACATGCCAAGATGGTGGGGACTCAATCACTTTGATCAGGTATTCAATATAACATTTAGTGATGGAAGAAAGCATGAAGATATATCAAAGGTCAGTATTGGTCTTTGTATTACTCATTTTCGTCTGCTACTGTGTGCTTGTTCTTTTAGGTCCTCGTTTTCGCCAGCCACAATGTCGTCACTGAGGAGAACAACAAGATCGGCTATCTTCTCCTGCAGTGCATTCGAGCATATGTCGTACTCGACCTGTACATTGCACTCAATGTGCAAACCTCAAAGACTATTGTGAGTGGCTGTGAAGCGCTTGAAACACTTTCCATATTGTTGCGTGTATGTCTTTCACTGTACATCAATTATTCACATTGGGTATTGATGAAATTACAGAACTATATTGGAAAAACAAAGAATGGAGACAATCCGAAGAACTGGGACTTTCCAAAGAACCACACCCACAATCATGTCTTTGATGATATCCTCACAAAAGGGTCAACCCATGTTTACAACACGAAGCCAAATGAAAAGATGCATGGACCCTTGAAGCAAACCTACATGCGATGGACTAACTTCAAGAATGTCACACAACAGATAGGTCGTGTTGTTATAATTCAAATTCTTGTTTGCTTGGACCTCACACATCCCTAACAACACAGATTCTTCATGTTGACCATGACTTACTTGCGTCAGAGTACATATGGTGCAAAATTGAAGAACATAATGAGTATCTCCAGACAACGGCTGATGACCTGGAAGATTCAGATGAGGATGTTGGCGCACTGGACAAATACCTACATGTGAAGATTGGGTCTAAGCAGCCAAGCCAGATGTTCAAAAGTGTTGAGCTTGCAAATGCTAGCGATTCGGCATTCGAACGTTTTCGTATCAAGATCAACAACTTTCTCAACTTTATGCCCAATGGAAGAGCACTTCTCAACAGTCAGAAGGTCCAATTGAATGCCAAAGATGAGGTATATACTATGAACTAGTTGAAAGACAATCTGGCTTCACACTAAAGCTTGTTTACAGCTTGTTGAACACCGCTATATCAAAGTCAATTACGAATCTGTGGTAGACTGGCATCAATGTGTCAATTACTTGCGCTGTAGCCCATCCTTTCATGGTGTCCCTTGTTATGATTGTGTCATCATTAAGACAGTGAACAGCTACATTTTCAGCCGACTCCTCTTTATCTTCAAGTGCCTATCCTGCGAGAAGATCCCTCTCATGTTGGTACATCCATATGATGCTGCGATCGGGCCATGTTTGCGAAAAGACAAGCATCTCAACTTTTTCTGAGTATGTGCTCAACAGCACACAGCATCAGAAATATTCTCTGTGGAGTCTATTGTTCGCGGTGCAGCTTTGGTCGAGGATTCTGGCCAAAATGGGGACTACTTGGTAATTGATACTATCGATACTGACATGTTTCTTCATATGCAGCAGATGCATCAAGATGCAGGGCACTATTCATAAACTTGCTGACTTCAATCGAGACCTGTGAGCCTGTTCCAGCTACCAAGGCTTGGAGGGACCCATGCTTGAAGTTGCCCTTAGTTTCTTGGGGACAAGGCGAAGGCGTTGCACAGAGCACAACAGTCCAGGTATGTTCCGTGTTGTATCTGTTTCTCCACATTCACTGGTCATTGCAAATAGGTGTATTTCAGGAAGGCAGCCTGCAACGGGTGTACCTCTAAGGGTTGCCCACAGATTCAATACTCATCATCATGTGTGCTCCAGGCAAGTTTGGGCATGTCCAAACAGAAATGTGAGCAAACATTTCTCAGCCGTAGCATAAATTACTAATGGTTTGCATCCATACGTTGGGGAAGAACAGCCAGGGGATCTCATTATCATCCATGCACATGTACAATGCCCCGCATCGCCTCTCAATCCTCCCTCATCACAACTGTTACCCTCAACAATATATTTTCCCCCTTCCTGTCCCCTGTCATCCTGTTCACAACCATTACCCTCAACCTTCAATTCCATCGTACCTGGGCTGTCGGAACCTTCATCCACAGGTATCGTGACTTGGACCCCAATATTCGTGCTGAATCTGTCAAAGCCATGGGTTCATGGTTTTCCCACTATCCTGCACACTTCCTTGATAGATCATATCTCCGCTACATCGGCTAGGTCCTCTCAGATTCTAGCACACCTGTCCGCCTCGAAGCAGTATGAGCACTCTCAGTTGTTTATGCACAATTTGAGTACGTGGGTTCACTCACTCACTTTACTGAACACTTCAAACCCCGGTTACTTGAGATGGCTGGCGGCAATACCAAATTGAGCGTATGCACCACCGTGATAGGCGTCCTCAGTGCCATTGACAGCAATGCCCTCCTTGAAGATGAGGAATGCGAATGGCATGTGCCTTTCCCTTTTCGATGCAGAAGCCCATGTCAGAAAAGCTATGTCTGGTTTCATAGCCAGGGTCTGGCAAGAAGTGGCAGACAAGCGTGTCTCGGCTGTCGCAGGGTGTAACAAGGGGAGAAGATCAAGTCAAGGGCAGGCGTCAAAGCCCTGGCGATGTTGCTGGTCAAGTGGGGCAAGGCCCTTGACTGTGCATCAGAGGCTGCCAAAGAGGAAAGTGAAGCAGGCGAGGTTGCTGGTATGCCAAGTCACCATGCACATCTACCATCTTTGACCGGGGTTGATCCAAGAGGACAGATAGTACTTGCCATCGAAGCACTGTGGAACGAAGTTGATGGCGTCAATGACTGGGAGTGCATCTTGGATGTCCTACTGCTCGACCACTCTGCAGGTAGAGATGAGGACATGGATGGACCTGACTTGCTCATGGGGTCTGCAAGAAACACGGTGGATCCTGCATGGTGCTTATTGGAAGTGAAGGAAACCATGCTGCTCAAGGTACTCGTGGCATCATTGCATTGCACCAAATCAGCATCTACAAGTGGAAAGAAGGTTTGCCTTGCATCACTGTCTGCATTTGATGGCCCTTGGCTTATGTTTTTTGTCTCAGAGCAATGAAAAGACAGTCATATTGGACCTGACCCGTGTGTTGATCAAGAGACTGCCAAGGTTGTTCATCAAGTATCAAATGGACGAAAACCAGATAGTATCCCAAGTATTGCTCATCCCGCCACTGATGAACCTCGATCTGTACCTGGAGATGCAAATGATGAATGTGCATTGTCATGCAATTTCAGTCAGTATCAATGAATGGAATAATGATGTATTGTAGGCGTATGCAAGCCTCTGGGACGATGTATCAAAACAATTTCTATCTCATTCGTCGCAGTCTGTGCTTACCAATGCTGTTTCCACCATCTGCCATTTCATTGCTGCCACATCGCTGACAAACACGAATAGCACAAAGATCCTTGAGCTCAAGGACGAGCTGGCGATGCACCTGTGTGATGCTGTCGCAGGCTGCAAAGAGATTGAGGTGGCGTCCTGCTTGGAAGATGAGGTACTTGCACTGGGTGCTGTCTGCACGCAGATCATTTCCGCCCTTGTTGAGAGAGGCTGTCTGGAATACAAGGAAGAGGAATGGGTGAGCGCAGCTATCTTGCCATCTCTTTCATGGAACATGAAACTGATGCTGTAACCTGGATTAGAATCAGATGGTCGAACAAGGCCTCCACCTCCTTGGGTTGCACATCATCTGGAAGGCCTGCAGCTTACCTGATGTCAAGGACACGTTCCCCAACAGTAACAAGTTCCAACAAACACTGTGCGAGCAAGGCGATTTGTTGACCAAGAAGCTAGTCAATTACATCATCGGATAGCAGTCAAATACAGCTGAGGTTGTGAAACATGTGGTGGGTTCAACGGCTGTGGGTAATACCCATCTCATCCTGAATTGATAGATATTCCAAAATCTCATGAACATTCATATCTTGTTCTATCTGAGCCAAGCAACATTGCAATGTGGCGATGCACTGCCTACGGAGCCACTCTCGCTCCAACTGGAAGAGGAGGAGCCTATGCCCACTGCCAGAGGTGGCAAGGGCAAAGGTAAGAGTAATTCCAAGATGTGTGCAAAATCACCTGTTGCACCAGGTGCATTCCCGTCTGCTTCTTACAAGTCTGATTTTAATATATGTTGTAGGCCAAGCCCCAACAAGAGCTGTGCTCGAGCAAGAGTACCGCTTCATGGTGATGGTATTGACATTCTTGCACACCATTCGTGCTGGGGCAGTGCACGTCAAGCACAGCGATGCTCTCTTGGCCAACTATCAGCATCTTGGCCCATCCTTTGATCTCTGCACAAAGGTGATCATTGATGTGCTATGCAAAGAAGGGATGCACAACAACAATGGCGAGATGGTCATGACTGCCATTAAAAAGGCACTCTTTGAGGTATGTCTCCCCACAGTGCAATGCACACTCCGATCTGAATGATGCACTTGCATCACAGTTGTTCTCATTCGTGATGGAGAAAGACGAGGAACTGATGGTCGGGCTTGCAAAGCAACTGGCAATGAGCTTTCTCATCCACAGTGTGCAACTTGCCGTCATATGGCGGTTGGAGAGCCGATATGTCGTCAAGATGCACATCTTCCTGCAGCTCGTATTACCTCCCTGTGACTACAGTTAAATGAAATGAGTTCGGCTCTTCTGTACCTGGACCCTTAACCCGCCTTGTCCCTTATGTTGCATGGCTTTGTGCCGTGATCCAGACACAAAGCCTCATGGAACCAGCAAGTAAACTTATGGTGGTGACAAAATATTGCCCATACATGCTTCATATTAATAAATGGTGTGATCTCATTTCTAATGAACATCTGACTGATTCTGCTTTATTATGTAGGTTTGGTGATCTGAATCACCAACATCGCTGTTGAGGCCCAGTGATAAATCTGGCTCGCACCCCATTTAAATCCACCCTGAACCCACCCTCGTAACACGTCAAAATCATGGTATGTACTTTGCAGTTACTTAGTCACACTCCACAAAATGCATGTTGATTCAGATTCAGATGCAATCGAGTCACAACACGGCGCATATGCTGCCCCTGAACCATATCAGGCTGCCACGTTACCCATTTGTTGAATGCTTAAATACCAGGAGTGCAATGGGGTAAGCTCCCCAGCCCAAGTTGCCTTCTCAAACTATTGACTCCATCTAAACAGCTCTACTGCCTTTATGATACGATCCGGCACTCATCATCCATATCATGAGTTCTATCTCTGGTTGCGCTGGTCTTCTTGTTGTGGACCTTGATGATGATGAACCTATCGTCACATCAATGAATCTCGGCCACCCATCATCAAGAGAAAGAGAACTAGAAGAGGTAGTTCTATTTTCTTTTCTTTCGACTTATGAGTTCTGATATTAGTCATGTGCAGGCATTGAGGCAGGCACAGCTCAAACTGAATGCAGTACTGGAACAATGTCATATCTTAGAGGAGGAGAATTGGGTTGCTGCAGCGAACAAGCCTTGCAAGTCAGCAAAGTCAAACATCCCCGACACACTCAGTGCTTTTAATGCCAAGATTCAGACAATCACAAAGAAGTTTGGAATCATGGTTGAGATGTTCCTGCCATCCAAGGAACTTCTCAGCCGTCCACTGACTCCTGGTGTATCGATCAATTCGCCCACTTCATTAGACATCATCGGCCAGGCTCACTATGCCTCAACGCTTGCAGAGGAAGCTGCAATCCTCGCTGAGTTGGACTCGATGCTTCCACCACATATTCAAAATCTCCGAACCTCCCATCACTTTGCTGATCAGGTAAGCATTGCTAATGTATAATATCACATTGCACCTAACCGGCTGATATTTGAATCTAACAACAAATTACTAGTTGACAACTCACATGAGCGCCAGTTGATCCAGTGAACTCCACAAGCTTCACACTGTCACCAAGGATCTGTTTCAGCTCCTGAGCCATTACTTCAGCTGTGAAGCTGCCCCTCGCTGCCTTGACTTTGTGGAGATCTGCACATCACTTGGAATACAACAGAACATTGCAAAGCCCAAGTACCCCACTTTCCCGCCACTCCTATATGCCAACCAGAAAGTTGATTCACGCACTCCATTCTCCAACTGGGAGCTGCTCGCCTCAGTACATAATTTTTTTACTATTGATCTGCTAGATTCTGACCCTATACTATGTCTGATCACTAATAGATACTTTGAGTCGTGCTCTGGGGACAGACTGCCCTAACACATGACACCACCCGCCATCCTGGAGTGAAATCAAATGGGACTGTCTGGGGTGTGATGTCTTGCATAACCCCAGGTTGCCTCGCTTGGGCGGTGTAGAGATCCTACATTACCTGAGCGCACACAGGAGCCTTTTCACTACAGTCCGGCGCTCCTCCGACATTCAGAACTTCCGCTTCGTCTCGATACTTACTTCGGACTTCATCTCGAACAGTCCACACCCCTTTTATAGCTTTCCTACCTGCCTTCTGCGTTATATCTTGGTTCTGCGCTCGTGTTTCCCTCCCTACAACGTATACTTTCGGGTTTACCTTCTATTCTTTTATGTATCCTCTTTTTAGTTATATTAACGCTTATGCCCGGGTAACTTCGGA
>JBBPQP010001377.1:0-10730 GCA_038092555.1 Boletus subgraveolens | reverse complement strand
GGTCAGGTCCAGGGACGGAGATGGAGATTGGACGTACCTCGCGTCGAAGATCTTCGCCGGCGTATTCCCCTTCCATTTCTTCAGGACCCAACAACACTGTCCCTTTACGGAATATCTCGCCCTCTTCCTCCACCTGACTTTTTAACCTATCAAACACAAACATCAGTATCAACATCGACCAAATCGAAACCAACACCGCCCCCTTGACGTGATGGAAACGAACTGGAGGTCGCACTGCACACCGACCTCGTCTCCTTCCTCCACACCGAGGTATTTACGATCGTCTTAATCCTCGTCCTCCGACTCAGTGATCATGAACGTGGGACTCAACACTTTCTCAGGTTCCTCTGGCTCTGGCTCTGCCCGCCCCTTGCCCTTGTCCACACGGGGCGTCAACGGTAAGTTTTCCTCGCCCTCATGCACCTTCGTCTCCTCGTTCGCCCCCGCCCCCGCGTCGGTACCACTGCCTGCACCGGTACTATGCAAATCGTCGACCTGCAACCCGAGGCCGTGCAAGAGCGTGTCGAGCCCCCCATTAAGTCGGTCGCACAAATCAAGGAGCCGCTCCAAATTAGACTCGTCTGCCGCCGTTGGACTTGATTGGATTTGAACTATCAGGGCCTCGACCATCTCGCGGGTCTTACAGACGAGTTCCTGTCCCAATCCGGAGTCCGAACCCGAACCCGAACCTGCAAGATGGACGTCGACACCCAAACTCGTCTGTGCAGCGCCGTGTCCCTCAACTTCAGCCTGGATCTGCACTAGCAGCGCTTCCGCACGGGAAAGTAAATCCGTCTAATAGGAGAAAAGACACCCGATCAGTATATCCCGCCACCATCACATCACGCGCGCAAATGAAAAAAAGGGACACTCTACTTTAAAGTGAAGCCCATCCCCCATTCGGACCGTCTTGGCCAACTCGCTCTCCTCGATCAACCCTCACACCCCCTTCCCAAACCCTTTCCCACTCGTCGGTGTCCCTTGATATCCGTCCTCTGCACGCCCATTCCCATTCCCAGCCGCCCACCGCGCCTGCACCACCCCGTGCCGCTCTCTCGGCCTCCTCTGTATTCCTCGCGCAAGTATTCAAAATCTCCCGACAGATACTCGCAACCTCTTCATTGTCGGGCGGAATATTGAGATCAAGACAACACATGACGTAATTAGCCTTGAGTCCTTTACTGAGCGCCACGATACCCGCGAGGTCGATGTTGTTCACGGTCAGATCAAGGTGCAAGAGCGACGTGGATTCTTCCAGGAATTCGACGGAGGCGATGGGGCTAGCCGAGGTGAGCTGGGTGGAGGAGAGAAAGAGGCGTTTCAGGGCAGCGTTGAGCGTAAACGCCGTACGCAACGATTGGATCTGCAGAGGACCCGTATCAGGGGCGAGCAACACACGAGAGAGAGCTGGGTGAGGGGACATACGCCTTCCAGAGCAGGCCCCGAACAGGGGTTTCGGCTTAGATCCAGTGTCTCCAAACACAAGTCGTATTTCTGACCGTCGAGTTGAGAACAAACCAATGATAGAATACTGGACGAAACAGAACGTACGAGAGCTTCAGTGATCGCTATCAGACACTGCACATCTAGCTTGTTCTTACTCGGATTGAGCATCTTCAACGTACGATTTCGCTTCAACACTTGTGCGAGATACGTCACCCGTCTTTTGAGAACCCATATCAAGACGTGATCCATGACACATATGCAATGCGCTGACTTACCCAAAGATCGTTACCCCTTAAATCAAGCGCCCGAAGCACACCTAATCGGGACAACGTATCCAACGCGTGCACCTTGTCCAGGAACACCGCGCTCGGTCCATCGTCCAAGCGTCCCGGTGCGCCATTCACACCCACGCCCTCGCACTTCGTTGGACCCGGTGCCGGGTGTCGCGTCGTCACGCCGCCGTGAGAATTCGACGCGATAATCGGCACGGACTGCCCAGTCGCAGAGAGCGGATTCGGGGATTGTGTCATAGCGGTGCGTTTCGACCGGGGATATACGGTGTGTAGGTCGTTTTCGGGCCTGGAACAGAGGGGTACCGTGAGGGTGGGAGCATGGGTCCGGTACGCGTCTGGGAGGTGAGTAGAGTTCGGGAGGGGTGATGGGGGTGGAGACATAAACACAGAGGACCCGGGTGATGTGGCGGATGATGGGCTCGGCGTGCCAGTCTCAGAGCTTGATACGACGCAGGTGTAGTCACGGATCATCAGGGCGACCGTCACAGCACCACCGCCCGTCGCTGTTATTTTGTTATGTCGGAGAGATATATTTCGCAATGACGATGTCCGGACCACGCGAGCTTGAATAAAAACGTCACATTTGAGTGGATTCGTGACGAAAGGGACACTCACCTAGAGCTTCGAGCGCAGTTGGACGAAGGAAACAGACATCTAGGCGGAGCGAAACGAGACCAGGTTCCGGAGCAGTGACGAGACACACGACGAGATAGTTCACCACTTTTTTATCCAACACGGTCGATAAAAGATCAAGAAATTGTAAGTACTTTGACTGCCGTCCTGAAAATCAGCACCTGCCCTCCATAACACGTAATAGCGCGGTTGTCCGGCTTTTCATAGTAATATGTGCAAGGACCCACCTGCGAGGCATACGCTCCGATCAGTTTAAACGCGGGTGCCTTGAGTCGACGATTGGATGCAACCGAAAGATACTCGAGTGTTCCAGGTATGAGAAGTGCACGTAGGATCGGTTTCAACTTATCCGGGGATCAGTAGACGACTGGAAAAAGGAGCACAATCGACAAACTGAATTGTCCAAGTCACATTCTCTCAGCGTCAGCTTTCGAAGGCCCCATTCTATGTTGAATACGCCCGAGAGAACAGCCACGGCTGTAGGGATGAGCTGCACGCCTGACATATCGACCGATTGAGGTTTCGTCGCGGACGCCCGCTAGGAACGGAAGGTAAAATTGTAAACGCGCGCCTTAACTTCGTGCGGATCCAGACAGACCTTGAACGCAGCGGAAACCGCGGGATCCGGCGCCTCCTCTCTCGACGCACAACATTCCCGGTTAAACGACTCGACCTTGACGCAGAGACTACCGTTAACTTGAAGGGTCCATTTAAACTCTGACAAGTGAGCCATTCTCTCCCCTGCTCATCGAGACCAGTCACCAACCTTTCATCTCTTTCTTCCACATGTTGAATGCACATAACGACAACGACCAATACTGGTAGATTCATTCGTATCATCATGTCTGTCACCCCTCCTGTGCTCATCGACATAACCCACAGCCAAGTCCGCTTCCGCTTTGTCGTTCGAGGTTCTCCGTCTCCCGTTGTTGAGTTGCGCGATTTTATTCGTGTCAAATTTAAGAATGGAACTTGGGATGCCGAATTCCGAGCTGTGCGCATCTTTGGCAGACTGCGGGAGGCATCGCGGATGATGCTTTTCTCAGGCTCACACCCATAACGGCACCACGAGTGGCTTCCACTGTAACGTGCTCGACGAGCTGGTTCCCGTTCGGGTTTGACGCTACGACTGTGGACAAGGGTCATTTTACGCCGTTCCGACCGCTCGCTTCACTGCTCGCCTTTAGTGTATTTGTGTTCGCGTTTGCGGCCTACCGAAGATATACACAGACGACGCATGTTAATACGCCTCTATCAGGCAACAGGAGGTCCGAGTAGGAAATGTGGCACGATCCATCCAAGACGCTCACCCGACCATTTTCCAGATCTAAGACCTTCGTCAAAGAAAAAGTCGCGCTTACTTCCTTGAATGCGTTGTTAAAGGTTATCGACTCTCACCTCGTCCGACTGTTTCTTGTTCCACACATGACTAGCAATCTTCTCTTCCTTCTCATTGCTTGACGTCGCTATCGTTGTTGGGTATACGCACATACAACATATGGTACTGAGTACTTGCGTGCTTGTAGTAGGTAGGCAGGTTCCTTTCCTAAACTTAGGAAAAGCAGGATTCACTAGTCACTCCCTGCTTGGGTAACCGATCGGCGACATTAATTTAAATAAAAACGGGTCGTTTGCCTCACATGTGGCGAGGCAGTACATAACAGTCAAATGAGTCCTGTATCTCATCCTGGACTTTGCCTCTCGCCGACTCCATTAGAATAAACGCCATGTCCAATCATTGTAAATTACGTCGAGAACACAACCCACTGCGGTAAATACAACTGTGTGTGGTTTAGCTTGGATAACAGCACACGCGGAAAACACGTACGCACTACATAGTTGAAAGCGGTACCACCACTAAGCACCGATATGTATGTACAGGATCCGCTGATCAAAGGGTATGTCGCTCGAACGAATACTCCTCATCGTCTTGTGCAATGCGAGAGCCGCTCGCGTATGGTCCAGATGACCAGACTCGTCCATCAGATTATCGTAAAATTTGGACGTGATCGCGTTTGTGTGCGCATCGTCCACAGCCCACATCGTCCCAATGACAGAACGGAACCCGGCGAACTGCATGGCTGCAGCGAGATGGATGACCTCATCTGGACTCTCTTCGTCACCAACGGTTGTATGGCACGCCGATAAATACGCCAACTTGGCGTTCCGCAAGTCGTATCGCATGATGTGTTCGACCTTCAACAGTCCGTCCCCCAACGCAAACCCAGACTCGAACGGCAGCTTCCGGTTGGGGACTCCGTGACAGGCAAAGTGAACAAAGTCGTTCTTGCTCAATTCTTCACCAACCTTGGCGATGCTTGCATCCTGGCCTTGAATACAGGTGAGTGTTGCGACAGACTCGACACGCTGTGATATACTGGATAGTTCGGTGTCAATCGAGGTGAGTGCGTTCAATCCCGCAGCCTGTGCCTGTCCTATGATCAAAAAACGATGTTGTTCCAAGGATGGATCCAATGACCCTTTTTGTCGAGCGCGAATGAGGGCTGTCAGGGTCGGTGTATAAGAGGAAATATAAATATCCGAGAGTATCGGTTGGCCCTTCCTAAATGAGCCGGCAGCGTGCAATGGGAGTAAAGTGAACTCGGCGGTTGGGTACCACCAGATGCGCGATCGACGAGGACAGAATTCCTGAAGGACGTTCACGATCGGAAAAACTATTTCATCCCAAAGCTTTCGTAAAAACACCAAAATTTCCTTCGTCACATCCCTGAATTTGGCACGGTGGATCAGAGAACGAAGCTCCAATGATAATTCAGAGACGCGAGCTTTGGTGATGGGAAGAGCAACGTGGACGGGATCCTGGTTGGATAGAAGTACCAGCGCGTCGCAGCTATATTGGCTGGCATTTACGATGATGACTGGTCCCCTGGCAGCTGCGACCTGGAGATCTGAGAAGAGTTGGGGCTGGAGGAAATGTGAGAGACCAGGTAACTTGCGAATATCAGCGACAATATCCTGCAATTGGACGTTGAGACTCCATGCCCGATTGTGTTGAGAGTCAGGATTGGAAGGGGGATCAAACACGCTGCGAAGGGAGGAGGCCACCTGGGCGAACTTGTCTGCTAATTTCCTGCCTGTGTCACTGGAAGCTACCACATCGTCGAGAGGAGAGCGAAGGCGGATCAACTGACTCCAAAAGACACCATGACCTTGTTCAAGAAGCTCGATAGCATTGGTAGGATTGCCGTGGCGAAGACAAGCAGAAAATGCATCAACTGGTAGAGATGTTATGAGCTGTTTGAGTAGTCCAAGATTCTGAGGGAGAGAAGGCAGAGTGGCTAGATGGTGAACAGTGAGGCGCAAAAATGTTTGGTAAGCCAAAACCGTGGTACTGTGTTCGCATTCTTCAGCTGCCTGGATCCATTCTTTGGCACATTCGACATCAGCAGAAGAGACTGTGTGAGAGACGTTGCAAAGTTGGGAATATATATCGAATGTTTCCCGGAGATCACTGATGTTAGGCGTAGCCGCGTGCTTGAATCGTGCATGGAGGCAGTGAGCAAAGTTGGCCAAGGACATGGCGCGCCGAGGATGCCCCTGTGGGAGAAGTTCCAGTGCACTCCGTTCAAGGGCAAGTGCCTCGTCAAGGTCAGAGACCCTTCCGAGCTGCTTGAAACGGGTACCGAGGTAATTCGCGATGTTGTGCAGTGAATGGGCTCGATCAGGGTGACCCTGTGGGAGAAGTTCCAATGAACTGTATTCAAGGGCAATTGCCTCATTGAGGTCAGAGAGTATTCCAAACTGCTTGAAATGGGAGAGGAGGGACACTGCGATGTTGCTCAGTGACAGGGTTTGTTCAGGATGCCCCTGTGGGAGAAGTTCCAGTGCACTGCGATGAAGGGCAAGTGCCTCATCGAGGTCAGATACCCTTCCGAGCTGCTTGAAACGGATACCGAGGCAATTCGCAATGCTACGCAGTGAAGAGGCTCGATGAGGATGCCCCTGCGGACGAAGATCCAATGCACCGCGATGCAAGGCAAGCATTTCGTCAAGGTCAGAGACCCTTCCGAGCTGGTCGAAACGGGTGTGGAGGGTAATTGCGATGTTGCTCAGCGAAAGGGCTCGTTCAGGATGCCCCTGTGGACGAAGTTCCAATGCACTGCGATGCAAGGCAAGCGCCTCGTCAAGATCAGAGACCCTTCCGAACTGGTTGAAACGGGTGCCGAGGCAATTTGCGATGCTGTCCAGTGAATGGGCTCGATCAGGATGCCCCTGCGGGCAAAGATCCAATGCACTGCGGTGAAGGGCAAGTGCTTCATCGAGGTCAGAGACCCTTCCGAGGTAATTAAAATGGATGTGGAGGGAAGTCGCAATGTTGCTCAGCGAAACGGCTCGAGCAGGATGCCCCTGTGGGCGAAGTTCCAATGCACTGCGATGCAGGGAAAGTGCCTCGTCAAGGTCAGAGAGTCTTCCGAGCTGCTGGAAACGGGTACCGAGGCAGGTCGCGATGCTACTCAGTGAAGAGGCTCGGTCAAGATACCCCTGTGGGCAAAGTTCCAATGCACTGCGGTGAAGGGCAAGTGCCTCGTCAAGGTCAGAAAGCCTTCCGAACTGGTTGAAATAGGACTGGAGGGAAATCGCGATGTTGTTCAGTGAAAGGGCTCGAGTAGGATGCCCCTGCGGGCGAAGTTCCAGTGCACTGCGTTGGAGGGCAAGTGCCTCCTCGAGGTCAGAGACCCTTCCAAGCTGCTGAAAACGGCTATCAAGGTAACTTGCAATGTTGCCCAGTGAAGCGGCTCGATGAGGATGGCCCTGTGGGAGAAGTTCCAATGCACTGCGTTCAAGGGAAAGTGCCTCATCGAGGTCAGAGAGTCTTCCGAGCTGGCCGAAACGGGTGTGGAGGAAAAGTGCGATGTTGCTCAGTGAAGTGGCTCGATGAGGATGCCCCTGTGGGCGAAGTTCCAACAAACTGCGTTGGATGGCAAGCGCCTCATCAAGGTCAGAGAGCCTTCCAAGCCGGTTGAAGCGGGTGTAAAGGGAAGTCGCGATATTGTTCAGTGGAACGGGTCGAAGAGGATGTCCCTGCGGGAAAAGCTCTAATACACCGCGTTGAAAGGCAAGTGCCTCATCCGGGTCCATCGTCCCTCCTGCGAGTTGGATGAACTCGTTGCAGAGCGAAGAATAAAGCATTTGTAGCAAGTCAGGTTGACTGGGATCCCCTTGGGGATGTAGTTGCAATTCATTCTGGCAGGGGGTGATTTGTTCGTCGAGTTCAGACATTGGTGCAGAGCAATGACGTGGATCAATCGTATCCTGTTCAGCTATTAAGTCACTGTAGATAGCTAGTCTTTCGAATAGCAGCCATACCTTTCGTGGAGTCTTTTCCGTTGTGGACAGTGTTCGTTAGCTTGCTAGTCGGGGTGCAAGGGTTGTACTAGGGCATTAGGTCCTAACCGGAGTTTGAAACCAAACCTACCGCAGTCCAGGCAGGTCACAAATAATTATTCCCGCAAAGGGGTCGAGTTGGCTTGAGTCGGCGAGTTCCAATTGGCAGAGAGTCTGAGACGTCATTCTCATCGGTCGACCCAATTTCCTAATTAATTACCTTATTTGCAAGGTTGACGCGGCTACAGTGTCTCGTAATGAGGTACGACAGAACACCATCTTTGGCCGAATGACCGAAAGTGGCACAGCACCTCTTCCAAGTTCCTCTCGCGCCACTCACACTCGCTGATACACACTTTGTCGTACTGATTCTCTACTCGGGCGGGAGTTCTGGGTGGGTGGGCTTCCTTCCTCACCACTTCAACCCCTGCATACCTCTGTCCTTACTTCTGTATCCAAATAAATACCGTAAAACTGCGTTGTTCATTCCTGCAAGCACGGTTGGTGCCGACCACCCGTCAACACTCCCGAGTCAAGTTAACTTTTCATTGTACATATGTACCTACAGACCTATGCCCAAGTCTCGACCTGACGCGCGTATCGCCACTGCCGCGTGGCACGCAAACACCTCATGAGCCTACGCGAGGCTTAGCGAGGACTCTGATTGGGCCAGAGGGCAAGTGCGTAATCCCGACCTGATCTAAATCAGAGAATCAACTAGCCCTGGCCCAGCAGTGGCCCAGCGTTTATGACTTCCCGATGTGACTGCACAAGTTACTATGTACTAACCCATCGGAAGGCCATCCTAACTCGCAACGACACACAGCAAAGGTCCAAGATGCTTGACATCGGATATTGGCACTCGGGAGATTATATCCCACTGGTGCGATAAGCCACTGGAACGCGAATACTTTGGAATACGAATCCGAGAGCGGACTTGAAGGTTTTCCGACTGGCCAAGAGGACAACTATACGAGACGAAATACTACGGTGAGACTCTGTAAATGGCCGATCAATGCACTTACTACCCCTGAGCCGAGCCTACCGCAGCCAGGACTGATTAGCTCTATTATGTAGTATGTACCTCTACGTATCCCGACTGGTATGTCGGTGAGCTTGCACGTGCGTTACGGTGATGTCCACGTTCTTATTCCCTTTGAAACAGCCAGTGGGTGACTTCTAGGCCATTCAGGTCAGCTGGTCTCGAAGTATGATACTCCACCAAGGAAGGTGACAGTGACGATCCACGTTTCTGGGTCAACGTCAGCGAATGATCTCGTTTATCGTGACAGACGACCGGTGCCGAACGGGTGAACAGCAGTATACCTGAGCTAACCCAATCCGGGAGTCACGTATCTGCGAAATCACTGGCAAGTACCGGTCCAACGTTTCATATCTAAAAGTGCTGGGCCCTTTGTAGTACTCCCGATCAAAATGAAATCACACGCCAGAACGAGGTCGCTTCAACTGAACGACCCCGACCCTCCCAATTCCATTCGCTTTCGTGTTCTGGCGCGCAGTGCCAGCACGGATGAAGCCTATCCTACTATAGATATAATCGATCCATGCTGAAAGGTCATTAAATACCCTGACTTGCATCATAAACAAAAAACCCCAAGTCTTCCACCTTGCCAAGCAATCCAGGGTATATCATTTCGAAATTAAAACACGACCGTTCTGTCTAGAGTAAGTATGTACATCTACACGATGGACAGACAAACGACGGTGTGACTTCAAGTTGGTCCATAATGTGGTCCGTGGGAAAAAGCCGTCCCCACTGTAACCCATAATATGTACACAGCGGACCTTCCCGAAGAAAAATATGTATTTGGGGGGAGGAGGGGAGAGGGAGAGGGGAAGGGAAGAAAGGGAGAATAGTCAAACGCCAATGGCGACGTACCCCCGACCAATCCCATGCTCCCAGTCCAACGCCATATCACATATCGCACACCACTCTTTACGTCGCACCTCCCAAGAGTGGAAACCCTCTACTACCCGCACTCCCATGTCCACGTGGTGACGTCGGCGACATCGGCGAATGCGATGACGACGGGGATGGGGAGAGTGATGGCGGATTTAATGCCGGCGGGGATGATACCGTCGGCGAAAATGTCTGCCCCACATCCGACGGACCACCATTCGGTGACCGCGTACGCGACGAGAGGTACGCGCGCGGCGTTGTGGAGGTGGGAGGTTGACCTTTGGCGAGCGGCCGGTCCTCGGTGGCAGGCAAAGGCGAAGTAGGTACATCATCAAACGTCGCCGTGTGGATATTGACATCGACTCCAAAGTCGTCGATAATACCTCGCGGAGGTGGCCGTTCGACCATTGCTTCGAGGAGCTGTAAGTGCGGGAAAAAGGTGGGGTGAGATCGGCAGGTTGGGAGATTGGGAGATCAGGTGAAAGCGGAAATGGAGATTGAGACGTGGCAGGGTCAGGGTGCAGGGACGGAGATGGAGATTGGACGTACCTCGCGTCGAAGATCTTCACCGGCGTATTCCCCTTCCATCTCTTCAGGACCCAACAACACCGTCCCTTTACGGAATATCTCGCCCTCTTCCTCCACCCAGCTTTTTGACCTATCAAACACAAACATCAATATCAACATCGACCAAATCGAAACCAACACCGCCCCCTTGACGTGATGGAAACGAACGTACCTGTCTGTAGGTGACGTCGCCTGCACACCGACCTCGTCTCCTTCCTCCACGTCGAGGTATCTATGATCGTCTTCATCCTCGTCCCCCGATTCAATGATCATGAACGTGGGACTCAACACTTTCTCAGGTTCCTCTGGCTCTGGCTCTGCCCGCCCCTTGCCCTTGTCCACACGGGGCGTCAACGGTAAGTTTTCCTCGTCGTTGTGCACCGCTGTCTCCTCGCTCGCACCCGCCCCCGCGCCGGTACCGCTGCCTGCACCAGTACCATGCAAACCGTCGATCTTCAATCCGAGGCCATGCAAGAGCGAGCGGCGAGAGGCACGTGACGTGAGTGTGTCGAGCCCCCCATTAA
>JBBPQP010001376.1:0-10744 GCA_038092555.1 Boletus subgraveolens | reverse complement strand
GTACTGACACCCTCCACTGCTCGGGAAGTGCCTCTTGGGATGAGACTGTCTGCCCTGTTTCATTGTTGATCCACGTATGATATGCTGACAATTTACTTAGGACGAGGACATGTGTTGGCTTATTATACTAGCAAGTAGCGACGCCAGACTTTGTGCCATGGTTCCTACACCTACACGTTGTCATATTAAGCGTGCCATGGACACATATACAGGGAGACAGGACGGCCCTCCTCGACGAGGGCATCCGACAATCCGGTCACCCACAAAAATGACCTCCGCGTGGTCCTTCTTCACATGAGAGTGCCGAACACTTAAAATCCTATAAAATCGCGCTTCCAACACACAGGTTCGTTGCCCTCGTTGAGCTCCTTGGCCCTTCACAACCATGCATTTCAACCCTCATGTATTCTTCTTACCCCTCCTCTTCGTCACAAGTGGCATTCCTGCCCAACTAGCTGCCGAGCCAACCAGTGGCAGCCCTGCCGTTACTTCCCATATATTTCTACGCCCTCCGTGACGATCGACTCGAAGCCAAGGCAGAGCCTGGACCGAAGGAGGTCGCAGACACACATTACCTCATTCATCCATAGCGGGGGCAACGCACCATGGTCAGTGCGCTCGAGCCCTCGTTGACGACATGCAGGCACTGACAGCTGCTCGACAGCAGTCGTGTTGACACACCTCGTCTTACAGTCCGACAGACCTTCACCCCGCGGCGTTATTCCTATCGCCCCCGGGTTCCAGGCGTACGGGCGTAGGCTAGCAAGGATGTTATCGACTCGTCTTGGTTCGAGATCTTGTCGAGCGCGTATCTCGGCGACTCGGGCGCTGCACGCACAGATCCCCTCGTATCAGGGTCTTTCATCCCCTTCACGACGTCTTGGCCCAAGACGCTGATTCTAGTCGGCTCCGCAGACCAGAGAATCGACGCATCTCGCGAGCTGGAAAAGCGCCTTGTGGCTCAACATCGACCAGTCGAACTCGTCGAATACGACGAACTTCCACATGGATGGTAGGCTCTGGCACACATTTTTCCAGATGATATTCAGGATGCGGCCCAGAGAATCGCCCGATTTGTTCACCGTTAACATGACTTTAACGGATATGCTCTGGTTCCCCACATCGGGTCAATTAGCGGGTGGACAGTCTTGTTTTTTTAAATGATTTTCCTTCATCGTGTTAGGCAGTGCGTCGTGTGGTCGCGGTGTAAGGTACACTGAGATAACTCGTCTCATCATTGTAAGCTGTAACCGTGTGGAGGACTTCAACTATGGCTTCGTCTCTGCAACGACGCATGGGGTGCTCTGGACTTTTGTAGAGGTTGAACACAAAGAATCGGAGGACCGAGAGGAGGATCACGAGACCTCCCATAGTATAAAAGAAGTGACGCAACTTTCGTTGGAAGACCTGACACAGGGGACCGGGAAACCTGCACACGAAAATCCACGTCTCGTGGAAAACACACTTCTGGAGTAGGAACGCTCTCTGTCCTGGAAATAACGGAATCCAGACCTGTTTTGTGTGCGGTATGTCACGAGTGGGTCTAATGCAGATTGTACGCCCGTCGTGAACCCAATCCTGCAAACGAGGCACGGCGCGCACTTGGGCTCGTAAGTCCCATGGTAAGGCTACCCTCGGCAACGACCAGTGAAAGGTTTCGGCGATGTGGACTGCTTGCCTGGTTGCCGCTTGGCTGGGATCCGAGTAAGGACAAGCGCCAAAGACGAGGCGCCTGCGTGAACAAACCATCTTGAGAACAAGGAAAACGTGTTTATGGTGCAACGTTTCGCACCGCAAGTAAACCGAAATACCTTAAAGCTCCTCACTCTTTGAAACTCTCGATTGTCTACCATTGGTGAGGATGTCGTCGACAAAGACTGGTAAGTAACAGTTCTGAGGAGTGAGTGCGATGCTCATTGCTGACAATGCGGTAAGACCCAACAATAGTACTTGAATCCGGTGACCGGGTGTTTGCAGTTGCGTTCTATCCTGATGGAGTACATCTTTTGGGCGGGGGCAATAATGGGATTCGACGATGGCGACTCGCAGACGGTCGAGAAGTCGGAAAGCAGACGGAATTGGAGTTGCGCGCCATCTCTGTGTCGAGAGATCAAAAGTGGGTAGTGTGCGGGACTGAGGAGGGGGCAAGCGTATGGGATGCAGAAATCAAGGAAAAGGTCGTCCACGTCGAGAGCACGACGACGGTGTATGCGGTGGACGTCTCCTCGGATTCGACCAGATTTGCCACCGGGACTAGCAACGCAGCGAGCATCTGGAGCGTCACTAGCAGGGAGAGACTCGTTGGCCCACTCCGACACGACAATTCTGTGATTGGAATCAAATTCTCTCCAAATGGTGAACACATTGCAACTGCTTGCTCGGGAAAGTCCATTCGCATCTTTGACAGCCGCAACGGTGACGAGCTCATTGACATTGACACGACCACATCCTCGCATTTACTCCCAATCACTCCACTTGCGTGGTCCCACGACGGTCGGCGACTCTTTGCCGCATCAGACGATAACAGAATCAAGTGTTTCGAGATCTCCACCGGATCCCAATTTGTCGAATCACATAGCTTCGATGGCGTCGGCAAAGTCAAGTCTGTCGCACTCGCCCCCGATGGGAATTTCATTGTTACCAATACTCGCCTCACCATCTCATTCCTGGACCCATCCACACTCACTCGGATTGGCACATTCATCCAGGACAGTGAAGGGATAGACTCGATCGCCCTCTCCCTAGACAACACATATCTTGTGATGGGACGACATGACGGGAAAATTAGTGTGCGTAATCTCGGCCATATTCTCCCGGATTTGTATGGTGCTCCCCAGGTAAGCACTTGCGCACTGACAATATTAGCAGGTCAGATCAGCCCCACTTTGTTGACACACTGCATTAGGATTCTACTTACGAGGAACAGCAACCAGACGATGGTAATCTCCTCGAGGTATCTGTTTGTTCTTTTACTCTTTGAACCGAGTTGTCATGATCGCATAGGTCGAGGTGTCGTCGAGCGCGCCCATTCCCCAGTTTGACTACGACGAGGTTAGCGATCACTATATTCACTTCTTACTTTGTGTTGACGCTGCTGCAGCCTCCATCCCCGGCATCTTCTCCCGATCCATGCGACGACGACGTACCACCACTTGCCGCGTCGCATGTCGTACCGCAGTCGCGAGAGTCATCTCAGGGTATTTCAATGTTCAAAAGGCTGCTACCCACGTGGATCAAGAAGAGTAACAAGGCCTCGGAATTGCACGAGACCGATCGGGTTCATAGAGAGTCGCGCCGGGCTGCCGATCATCAACCTCGTTCCCAGTCTCCAGTAACAGTGGAAGCCGCACATGAAGGACCTTCGCGGATGGCTGCGGGTCAACGTAAGCCAGTGAGTGTTCTTCCCTGATGGACGATTGGATACGGCGTGTTTAGCATGTCGTCTCAGCGAACAGTGGCGAAAGATGTTACTAGAAAACCAAAGGTTCGTTGTTTTTCCAGCTTGTATGCAGGGACTTATTAGATGTTACACAAAAAATCGCGTGCTAAGCACAACCGTCCAAATAATGGTGCTTCTCAGACCGGGCAAGTTCCTGCAAACCCAACAGGAGCAGGTCATGTGTGTCTTTTTTCTTGTGATGGTAGAACTCGTCACGACAGCTCACGTCCTACTAGGTGCCACAAGCGAACGATCCGTCTCAACCTTCAGCCGGTAGCATCCATGTCACGGTACGTGTGCTTTCCTTTCCCTTGTGTTGTTACGCTTACGGTGGGTCAGGACCAACAAGAATCTGGTGATGCCATCGTTTCGGTCAGGGTCAGGGTCAGAATACCTGGATGGATACTGTGCCGTGGCTCAGGTACTGGAGATGGGACCCATGGAGGAAGGTAATTTGGTGTAGCAAGCCACGTGGATAGTTGTGGAGACACGGTGCAGTTCTTTGAGCTGGTGGCAATGCTTCGCTTATTGAGCCCCTTGAGTCGCTTCAAACACAACGCCAGAAGCTCGTGTGATTCCGGTCGTGCGAGCGTTCGCGTAAAATGTGGCGATAAGAAGCGCTTGCAGTTTCGGCAGAACGAGACCGACGCTGGTGGGTGTCTGTCAGCGATCAAGCCGGGCGAGACGCCAGAACGAGGACGTACATTGTTTGGGGGTTCCCTCTATGGTGTCCACGCTGGTGATGAAGGGAGAGGTCATCAGCATGCACGAGGCCTATCCCCGATTCATACTCACCTGTTCCACTTCCGTAGACGACTTACGCAAAGATTGGCCGAGTTGCGCTCGATCGGGCTCCCCGATCGTTCGGCATATGAAGATTGCCCGATCTTGGGAAGGGTGGGGATTCGCCGCAATCAGCGCAAAAGGACCTGACAAATGGTAGGCCTAGGTATGAACTCCATCGTGGATTGTCATGACACCCCTCTTATGCGCTTAGTCACTCTCGAGACTCAGGCGATAAGATAAGATCAAGGAGGATTTTTCAAGGACTACTAATCGCCGCCTTTCCACAAGGCGCAAATGGCGATAACACTGCAATCTACAGCAGCTACGCGCACATACTGTCCAGCCCATAGCAAGCCCTATCGGACAATAAATACGGAAGAAGAAGAAATTGCAACGAACCTGTGCAATGCAAGAAGTGACTGGGACCCGTGGACATGGGATCTCGATGGCATGCAATAAACCTAGGACGTTACAGTAGCAATTGACGATACACTATGTCAGCACTATCTTTATAATAGCTACAAGATCATAAGCACAAAACGTTAGGCCCACAAGAATTTTATGACGACTACAGCGAGCCCTATAAGACAAAGAACACGGAAGAAGAAGGAAACGCAATGAACCTTGCAACAAGAAATATCGCACCAGCCACCTAGATCGGCACGGGCGTGTTCAAGTTGGCGTATAACACAACGATGCTGGGAGTAGAATGCAGGAGAGCGATGTAGTCAAACTCGACCATCATAGACTGACGATTTGGTGGCTGGAAGAAGATGCGAGAAGTAGGTCCAACCGCGGACTTTTTCAGTCGTGTGTTGTATGGTTTTGTGCTCATAAGTAATGGGAAAGCAAGATCGATAAGGGCTGCATTGACGATCTGATGTTATATAACCAGCCCGGCCACGACTAGAGATAAACGAAACAGCTTACCTCACAGAATAATCAGTAGGCTAGTCGAGTACGCCAGCCCCTCGGGCGAGCCGCGTCAAGATATCATAGGTTTCCCCTCGACAGCAACGTCCACTAAGACATTCATATTGTCTTCTTTCTCTGACGGACCCGTTCCAACCTTGTCAACACCTTTGATGTGCTCCCCAGTGAGATAACTCGTCTCGTCATTGTAAGCTTTGACTGTGTGGAGGATTTCAACTACGGCTTCATCTCTGAGACGCCGCATGGGGTACTTGGGACTTTTGTAAAGGTTGAACGCACAGAATCGGAGGACCGAGAAGAGGATCATGAGACCGCCCATAGCATAAAGGAAGTAATGCCAACTTTCATTGGAAGACAAGGGACAAGGGACCAGGAAGCCCGCACACGAAAAATTCACATATCGTAGAGAGCATGCTTCTGGAGTAAGAACGCTCTCCGTCCTGGAATCCACACGTGTTTTGTGTGCGGTTTGTCACGAGTGGGTCTAATGCGAATCGTACGCCCGTCATGAACCCGGTCCTGCAGACGAGGTAAGACTAGGTACGGCGCGCACTTGGGCTCGTAAGTCCCCTGGTAAGGCTACCCTCGGCACCGACGAAAGGTTTCGGCGATGTGGACTGCTTGCCTGGTCGCCACTTGACTGGGCTCCGAGTAAGAACAAGCGCCTGCGTGAACAAGCCATATTGAGAACAAGGAAAACGTATTTATGGTGCAATGTTTCGCACCACGGGTAAACCAAAATACCGCAAAGTTCTTCGCTCTTCGAAACCCTCGACTGTCTACCGTTAGTAAGGATGTCGTCGACAGAGACTGGTGAGTAACAGTTCTGGGGAGTGAGTGCGATGTTGACAATTCGGTAAGACCCAACAATAGTACTTGAAACCAGTAACTGGGTGCTTGCAGTTGCGTTCCATCCTGACGGAATACATCTGTTGGGCGGGGGCCACGACTCTGGGATTCGACGATGGCGACTCGCAGACGGTCAAGAAGTCGGAAACCAAACGGAATTGATTCAGGAGTTGCTCGCCATTTCTGTGTCGAGTGATCAAAAGCGGGTAGTATGCGGGACTGAGGAGGGGGCAAGTGTGTGGGATGCAGAAATCAAGGAGAAAGTCGTCGAGGTGGAGGGCAGACATGCGGTGTACACGGTGGACATCTCCTCGGATTCGACCAGATTTGCCACTGGGACTTGGAACAACACAGCGAGCATCTGGAGCATCACTGGTGGGGAGAGACTCGTTGGCCCGCTCATACATGACAAGGCCGTCACTGGAATCAAATTCTCTCCAAATGGCGAGCACATTGCAACTGCTTGCGTGGGCATTCGCATCTTTGACAGCCACAACGGTGACCAGCTCATCAACATTAACACGACCACACCCACACGGGCCCCAATCACTCCACTTGCGTGGTCCCACGACGGTCAGCAAATTTTTGCTGCATCAAACGACAACAAAATCAAGTGTTTTGAGGTCTCCACCGGGTCCCAACTCGCTGAATCGCGGATTCTCCGTGACGGCGACGATAGCGGCCATGTCGGGTCTATCGCGCTCGCCTCCAATGGGAATTTCATTGTTGCCAATGCTGGCTTCACCATCTCATTCCTGGACCCATCCACACTCGCTCGGGTTGGCCCAACCATCCAGGACGGCGAGATAATAAGCTCGATCGCCCTCTCCCTGGACAACAACTATCTTGCGACTGGACAATATGTCGGGAAAATCAATGTTCGTAATCTCAGCCATATTCTCCCGGACTTGTATGGTGCTCCCCAGGTAAGCACTTGTGCATTCACAATAAGTTAGCAGGTCGGATCAGCCCCGTTTTGTTGACACACTGCATTAGGAGTCTACTCACGAGGAACAAAAACCAGACGATGGTAATCTCCTCGAGGTACTGTTTCTGTTCGTTCTTTTGCTCTTTGAACCGAGTTCTCACGGTCGCATAGGTCGAGGTGCCGTCGAGCGCGCCTATTCCCCAGTTTGACTACGACGAGGTTAGCGATCACTATATTCTCTTCTTACTTTTGTGTTGACGCTGCTGCAGGCTCCGTCCCCGGCATTTTCTGTCGATCCCCGCGAGGACGGCGTACCACACTCGCGAGATGTCGTATCCCCTCCAGAGGAAATCCTGAATACTGCCAAGTCATCTCAGGGTATTCTAATGTTCAAAAGGCTGCTACCCACGTGGATCAGGAAGAGTAACAAGGACCCAGAATTGCACGAGACCGATCGGGTTCATAGAGAGTCGCGACGGCCTGTCGATCATCAACCTCGTTCCCAGTCTCCAGTAACAGTGGAAGCCGCACATGAAGGACCTTCGCGGATGGCTGCGGGTCAACGTAAGCCAGTGAGTGCTCTTCCTTGATGGACGATTGGATACGGCGTGCTTAGCATGTCGTCCCAGCGAACGGTGGCGAAAGATGTTACTAGAAAACCAAAGGTTCGTCGTTTATCGAGTTTGTATGCAGGGACTTATCAGATGTTACAGAAAAAATCGCGTGCTAAGCCCAGCCGTCCAAATAATGGTGCTTCTCGGACCGGACAAAGTCCTCCTACAGACCCAACAGGAGCAGGTCATGTGTGTCTTTTTCTTGTGATGGTAGGACTCGCCACGACAGCCCACGTCCTACTAGGTACAACAAGCAGACGATCCGTCTCAACCCTCAGCTGGCAGCATCCATGTCATGGTACGTGTAGTTTCCTTTCCCTTGCGTTGTTACGCTTACAGTGGGTTAGGACCAACAAGAATCTGACGATGCCATCGTTTCGATCAGGGTCAGGTTCGGGGTCAGAATCAGGATACCCAGATGGATGCTGTGTCGTGGCTCAGGTACTGGAGATGAGACCCATGGATGAACGTAATTTGATGCACCAAGCCGTGTGGATACTTGTGGAGACATCAATCGTGAAGTTCTTTGAGTTGGTGGTAATGCTTCGCTTATTGAGCCTCTTGAGTCGCTTCAAATACACAGCGCCAGAAGCTCCTGTGATTCCGGTCATGCGAGCGCCCGCGTAGAAGGCGGCGACAAGAAGCGCTCGCAGCTGTGAGACTGATGCTGGTGGGTGCCTGTCAGCGATCAAGCTGAGCGAGATGCCAAAACTAGGCCATACATTGCTTGGGTATTCCCTCTATGGTGTCCTCCCTGATGATGACGGGAGAGGTCGTTAACATGCACGAGACCTATCCCTGATTCGTGCTCACCCGTTCTGGTATTTCCGCAGACAACCTACGCAAAGATTGGCCGAGTTGGGCTCAATCGGCGTCCCTGGTCGTTTGGCATAAGAACATCGCCTGATCTTAAGAAGGGTATTAGGGACTCACCACAATCAGCGCAAAAGGACCTGATGAATGGTACGCCTAGGTATGGACTCCATCGTGGATTGTCATGATATTTTCTTATGCGCTTAGTCACTCTAAAGACTCGGGCGATAAGATAAGATCAATGGGGCATTTTCAAGGACCACTTATCGCCGCCTTTCCGCGTTGTAGGCTCGGATGGCGACCGTACCTTTTTTCGTCGACTCGGTCATGATCAGATACGCCCCACAAGGGAGTCCCTTTAGCACGATTGAGATTGCCGGGCCCTCGCTGAGCGCCAACCTTTCCTGACAGCAAACTCGTGGAGACTGAAATACTTTCCCCAGCACGGTCAAGGGTATTAGGTACTTGTTCAGAGTGATGGCAAGTTTCATCATCATGACCTGTCGCTGTCAAAGTTCTTGGAGACCTTCATCCAGCAGAAAGGTAGTATTCTGTCATGATGCCATCCTTGAGCTCAACTTACATAAAATCAACATTTCGAACATAGCAACGCTCCAAAAAGATTGACACCGTGGCAGCTTTGCATTGCTTTGATTGGCTCCCTTCTAGTTGAATCATACTCATTTCCCATTCTGCTCCGCAGACCAGAGAATCGACGCGTCCCGCGAGTTGGGAAAGCGCCTCGTGGCTCAACATTGGCCAGTCGAACTCGTCGAATACAACGAATGTCCACATGGATGGTGGGCTCTGGCGCTCATTTTCCCCGATGATATTCAGGATGCGGCCCAGAGAATCGCCCGATTCGTTCTCCATTAGTATGCCAATGAAGCAGTGACTTTCTTAAGCCCATATGCTTTGGTTTGCCACATCAAGTCAATTACCGGGTGGACAGTCTTGTTTTTTGAATGATTTTCCTTCGTCGTGTTAGGCAGCGCGTCGTGTCGTCGCAGTGTAGGATAAATATCAAGGTCCAAAGATTCGATCAATGTGTATATGATTGGTAGGATATGCGTTCCAGCTAGTCAAAAATCCTAACTAAAACCCTAATGAACTTGTGCTGATGAGAGCGGGACCCTAATCCTTGGCGACTGACCTAGGCGCAAAACAAGGATGAAAGAGGGGTTGATAAGCAAAAACAAAATAGAGGAAATAAAGGAAAGTCGGGACTGGCGCCATGGTATCCAAGAGGTAGTGCAGGATCAGAAATGTGCCATAGGTTAGGGACCCAGGACTGGAGGGTAAATAGAAACGATCTGGATGTGATCAGCAGGCCAGCCGAGTACGCCAGCCCCTGAACCGCAAAAAATGTTACAAGGGCTCGACATGACTCGCGTCAAGATATCACAAGTTTCCCGTCGACAGCAATATCTACCGACACATCCATCTTGACCTCCTTCTCTGACGGACCCGTTCCAACCTTGCCGGCGCTTTCGATGTGCTCCCCAGGGAGATAACTTGTCTCATCATTGTAAGTTGTGACTGTGTGGAGGATTTCAACCACGGCTTCATCCCTGCGACGACGCATGGGATGCTCGGGGCTTTCGTAGAGGTTGAACACAATGAACCGGAGGATCGAAAAGAGGATCATGAGATCGCCAATAGAGTGAAGGAAGTAATGTCAACCTTCATTAGATGACCTAGGACAAGAGACTGGGAAACCCGCACACGAAAAATCCACATCTCGTGGAGAGCATGCTTCTGGAATAGGAACACTCTCCATTCTGGATTCCACACGTGTTTTGTGTGCGGTATGTCACGAGTGGGTCTAATACGGATTGTACGCCAGTCGTGAACCGAGTCCTGCAGACGAGGCACGGCGTACATTGGGCTCGTAAGTCACATGGTAAGGCTACTCTTGGCAACGACGAAGGTTTCGGCGATGACTGGTCGCCACTTTGTTGGGATCCGAGTAAGAACAAGCGCCTGTGTAAACAAACCATATTGAGAACAAGGCAACGTGTTTATCATAGGTGCAACGTTTCGTAAAACGAGTAAACCAAAACACCTCAAGGTTCTTCACTCTTCGAATCCCTCGACTGTCTACCATTGGTGAGGATGTCGTCGACAAGGACTGATGAGTAACGGTTCTGAGGAATGAGTGCGATCTTGACAATGCAGTAAGATCCAACAATAGTGCTTGAATCCGGTGCCTGGGTGCTTGCAGTTGCGTTCCATCCTGACGGAATACATCTGTTGGGCGGGGGCGATAATGGGATTCGACGATGGCGACTCGCAGACGGTCAAGAAGTCGGAAACCAAACGGAATTGTATTTGCTCGCCATTTCTGTGTCGAGAGATCACAAATGGGTAGTTTGTGGGACT
>JBBPQP010001375.1:0-10774 GCA_038092555.1 Boletus subgraveolens | reverse complement strand
CTTACATCTACAATGGGTTGAGTGGCAGGTCAGGCAAAGTGTCAAGTTGTACTTGCCAACCACACCCATGCGGCCTCGATCCAGTTCTTCGGTGGTGAGTCGTCATGTCTAAAAGTCTCGTTAAACGGACAAAGTTTCCTCAAGCAAATCAAAGACGGACGTAATAGCATCAACTTCAGGCAAGCCTGGATCACAGTCCATCTCGCTTGTTCTGACGAGGGACACTCCAGTGACCACTTTTGCAGATACATAAAGGACGGGAAAGGGCATGATAGGCAGGTAATTGGTCATGAAAGTCGCCGTAGACCATTCATCCCTCAAAAAAATCTCCCAGGCGCTGAACTGTCGCGACGAATTGGGGACGCGGAGGAGATCCAAAGATGGTGAATGGTACGTGTCAAGGGAGCAGGATAGATAAAGCGCACAAACATAGTGATAGCGGATCCGCACATGGCCCACCAAGCTGCATATGGTTGAAGCCTCGACGAATACGGGAGCTTCCTCCTATCAACGTTTTGCGCGCGCAAACCACTGTAGAATCGGAGGTAAATGACACCAATCCCAAACCATGAGGTCAGCCCACAAGTGGCACACATGCTAGAGAACCAAGTGAAAACTATGCCGGAGCTGTTCCATACGGCCATGTATGCCAAAAGTGAGAAACAGGCACAAAAGGCCACAGAGACATAAGGCAGCCCAGACCGGGATGTTCGCAAGAAGATCTTAGGAGCACTTTGAGAAGCAGCGAGACCGTCTGTATAATTCTGGGGTCAGCACGATAGTAAAATGCATAATAGATAGTGGATACATAGTGCCCGGGATGCAATGTAAAGATCACTGGAAGCGGCAGACCAAACTGAAGACAACACAGCAGCATTGACGACCTTGGCAAACTGTCCAGCCAAGTGTCCAGGGAAATGAAACGTCGCAACTCACTGATGCGAGACCCTTGATACCAGCCTGATTGATAGCAATAACAAATGGGGATGCGGACGCATTCTCGGAATTGATGTTGAGCAGAGGATTGTTCGACGGCACAAGTAGTCCGATGACGAGCACATCGCCGACATAGCATACGAGAAGGCGGAAATATACCCTTCGGATTGCTTTTGGGACATTCCGATGAGGATTCTTGGCTTCTGCTGCCGCCATTTATCATCCATGTTACAGACACCATAAGAAACGAATCATGGAAGGAAGGGTGAGACATACGGCAACTATTTCCCCACCAACATACGAGAATGCTGCTTGGGTGACGACACGGGACCACCCAAGAAAGTGTCCTTTCGTACCCTGAATGCCATCAAAGTTGACGAAAGGTCCCGGGTTCCCCCAGTATCGAAAACCGATACGGTCGTGGTTTGGTCCTCCACCCAAATCGAGGACAATGCCTAAGATGATCATCCCGGTGATTGTGATTACTTTAATGGAACTAAGGGCGATAATTAGAAGAGGAACCGACTTGTCAGGGACTGGATGCACTAACCAAAACCAGAACTCTGTTTCTCCGTACGCCCCTGAATGACTTCAGCATAGACGCATCCCTGGCCCAGAGGTACTCACCAACCCCGAAAGCGTTGACGCTCACAACGACAACCAAACACATCGTGATCCAGACAGCATTATTCACCTTTTGGTCCCAAAAACCAATAACAGTTGCGGCGGCGGACAATTCAGCTAAAGAATCATCAAAACAGATGGATGCTGTATGGGGTGAATACATACTAGGTAAACTCAGCTATACATTAGACAGTGAAAATACGATCAACAGCGTTAATGAAACTCATCAATACCGTCCAATTGTACCATAGATTCCAGCCCATGGCAAAGGCGAAAGCGGGATCGACGAAGCGTTCGGCCAACTTGATGTGACCACCTGGAAGGGGGAGATATGCAATCATCTCACCAATCGTAATCTGACAAGATGTAAGTTCTCCGTGCGACTGGCCTCGCACAAGCTCACTATTGCGGAGTAGCAGATTGTTCCAACGAAGATGTACCCTAGCAACATCCCGACAGGTCCGCCATTCGTCAAGGCGGAGGCGGTTCCAAGAAACAATCCAGTACCGATAACCCCACCAAGGCTGGGGACGTTGATGCGTGCATGGACGAGAGATCATACCACATACCTTATCATTGCCACATGCCGAGTCTTCAGCTTGCGACTGAGCGGGGTCAGAGGCGCAGGCGCATCGCCACCGATTTCTGCAGATTCGACCCGGACGTTGAGTGTTGATTGCTTCTCGGCGGTATTGTCCTCTAGACTCAAGTTGTGTCAGCAGTAAAGTGGGGAGAGCTGAGGTCCACAGTGTCAGCTTGGCGGTGGGATGACATAGGATACTTCAATTCTTTATCGATGTGAAGACATGAGAAAAGATGCTCGTTTTTCTGCAGGAGTTGGAGCGGAGCGGCCCGCAGGACCGAGAGCAAAGGACGAGCGAGGAGCAGGAGTCCCAGGGGTCTAAGCCGGGAGATGCCGGTAGCACGAAGCACAGCACGAGTGTAGCCTTTCCTTCGTGTCCCGCCCTGGCCGGTACAGCATGAATTTCCATTGGTCACGAGTTCTAAGAAGCGCGGATCTGCCAGATGCGTGGCTAGAAAGTGAAAGCACAGCAAATAAAACTGGCTTTCATGTTTGCGTCAACGAGTGAAGGAAAGGGGTTAACGAGCAGTGAACACATAAGTACTTGTACGCAATCGGATGAACGGATGAACGCCTGCACACGAACCAGTGGACGAGGAGAACGAGTGGTCACGGTGGATTGTGCATGCACGACTCGGAAAGAGGGTGTCTGAATGGACGGATGCGATCGCCGCCCATGCAACCTATCGAACACAAACACGGTTCGTCCAATCGACACAACCTCATCAAAATTGTTCAAGAAACACACGGAAGACTTGTCTTACCCCGAACCCCATATCACTCGAGGTACTCCATGCCTTGGTGACACCAGCCAGTCCTGCCTGGCCCGAGTGAATGACACCACTGGCTTTCAGGCTCGTAGTTCGCTTCTGAATTTGCGGCGGTGCGACCTGCGAGGAGGCAACGGAGGAGTTTCTGGGACGCACAGGTGACTTGGACGGTTGGTTCATCAACACGCGTCCTCGGAGTGCTTCTGAGCCACTCTCGGAGCTCGTCGTGACCCCAGCATGATGATCCCCCCAGACATTGACGTCAGAGTCGCCATCAAGTTCAATGGGCGTAGTTGCCCGTGGCATATCACCGAAATAGTCTGTGGTAGTCGTAGCCAGTGCAGCAAGCATAACAGGCGCCGAGGGAGGTACCAGGGCTGGTAGGGTGGCAGACTTGGAAGCAGGGCGAGTCCGACACGTTTTCTTCATCGACGACGACTGCTGGAGCCACTTGGATAGACTTGAACTTAGCGATCACTGGAAGTTGAAGTGGTGAACACTGGAGTCGTTGCGGCAGAAACAGACTCTGCGGCTGGTTGCATCTTGGTGGGTTGGCAGATGAGTGACGGGTGTGAAACACGACACAATTGTCTGTTCACGCGCAGACATGAACAAATGACGGTGTCGTGTTCACATGCGAGGGTATGGGTCCACCGAGTCACTGACTGCCGTGACGACCATTTCAAAATTATGCGGTGAAGGTGAGACACGAGTTTTCTGCATCTAGATTGAAACCATAGTGAAGTCAGGGAGCCAACCTCTCTTCGACGAAGACTGGTTGATCACAAAGTATGTGCACATACCCCTCCTTATTTAGTAAAAGGTTCCCGCAGGTCCATGGGAAGTTCCGGTAAGTTTGAACTGAAGTACCGACCCTGCTCCACTATTCGAAGAGGCTGAGTCGCGAAGGAAATCCTTAGGTAGCCAACATCAATATCCTAGCTTCCTTCCGGTGAATAGGAACACGAGTGTCCCTCCAGGCCCAAACATGTCTCGTGCTACCATCTGCGTCTACGAGGACGAGCCAGTTACAATCGATATCCTCCCTGGCAAGACGACTGTGACCACCGACGCGAATTATTTAGTAAGAAAGTTCCTGCAGGTTTATTTGCAGGGAACGGTTAGTAACCAACATTGACATCCTGGCTTCCTTGCAATGAATAGGAATACGGGGATGTCCCTCCAGGCCCGAACGTATCTCGCATCTACGAGGACGAGCTGGTTACAATCGGTACCCTCCCCGAGACTCTCTGAGTCGACTGTGACTACCTACGCGTATGTTACCCTTCTTCCTCGAAGTTACTCCCTCCCCCCATGCACGCCAATCCCCTGACACCACGCAGGGTCTGCCATATTGTCCTCAACGTGAATATTGGACGTAGGAAAGGGTGTGATTCTGGCCGGAGTTTGGTTGCTATGCTGACCTCTCGATAAAGTGCACACTTGAAGGATCCCCTTATATTCACAATACGCTCTCCGTTACCCTGTCGAACGACAACCATGCCCAGTTTCCAATCGCTCAAGTACCTCAAGACCTTCGCCGTATTTGTCAGCTAAAAGCTCCCCATGTACGTATAGAATAACATGCCATTTTTTTCATACTCGGAACCAATCATCCGACAAACAGACTTCTAGGAGACATTGGGTCCCGCTTCCGTACAAGGGTGATACTTTGTGACCGTGACGATGCAACAACTGGCTTGATTCAAACGATCGTTGGTGGAAGACGAAAAGATGACATGGTGATGACATGGTACCATTCTCGCGAAAATACAACTGATTTACATTCGGTTTCAAGGAAAGAAGGAAATGACTGGTCGAAACTTGTGATTATTCGCCCTCGGCCCATTTCTTCACAGTGCTGATGCTGGGAACAAAATAATACTCCCCGCCGCGCGAAGTGGCAAAGAACTTCTCTTGGACAGCCGTCGCCGAGGTATCCACCTTTTGCGCAATACCACTCACTTCGAACCTGGTGTCCTCGTCATTGATGACCTGGAGTGTGACCAGACCATCTTCAGATATATTGGTCTGACCTGTTGACTGCTGTCGTGGCTGAGGTCCACCAATGATAGGATCTTGACCTGCTCGGAAGTGTCAATAAGTTCCAGTTCGGGGAATGAAATATTGTACGAACCAATCTTATTGGGCATGAGACCAGTAAGAGGGAAATAGTCATTGTTGGCAAATCCAGTAGTTTGACGGTAGAACCCATAATCAATGGAAGACTGGTAGCAGGCGAAGAGAAGTCCACGAGGGCACACGGCATTCTCCTTCTCCACCTCTGTGAGTTTTTCCCACTTCTTGCGTTCTTTGTCAGAGATCTGAGGCGGGGTATAAGTCATCAAGGCTTCATCGAGTAGAAGTTGGGAAGCGAACCTCATCGCCGTAAGGAATACCCGCGCGAATGATTACTGAAGCGTCGAGGAATTCTTTGCTTACAACTGGCAGTAAGTTCCGAGGCTCTGTCTTACGGATATGCGCAGAAAATGGACATCTGCCACCCGTCTCGGTGTAATCGAAGTTATTAACATACTCCGGTCCTAGGTACTTGGGATCTTCGACATAAGGAGAGAGAGCAAGCGGGACACCCTGTGATTGTGATTGGCATCGGTGAACCAGAAATTCCTAGAGGCTATACTATCTCACCGACTTGAATCTGCCGACCAATCGTGCTCCGAACAGTAGCTTCCTCTGTTCGACGGAGAGATGAACGCCTTGCTTAGGTTCAGCAGGAATAGACGGCCAGTTTTTCTCAACATAATCTTCGAGAAACAGGACATTCTGTTCAAGCTTGCGGAAGACCATAAAGGCACCATCCCTAGTGAAGGCAGGACGTGCAACAGGGTCTCCAGGGTACCCCATTATAATCACACCTGGCTTGACGACACGCTGACCCGGCTTGGGTTCATCCCATTCACAGCTGAGCAATTTATTGAGAGATGGGGAAATTACGGCAAGAAACTACGCACTCGATGGCTGGCTGGGAAATTCCATCCCTCCAGCCAAAGTGTTCACCATCGCCTGGGCGCACACGGCCCTCATAGGTTTCCTCGACGCTGATTGAGTTCCTGAATATCGCTTTAATCCCTTCCATCCCCGCTTTGCATGATTCCTGTTCTATGTGCAGGAGATGGATCAGCAAGTAAAATCGAGAACGATAGTGAAGACAAGACTTACCCCTAGCGGTGAGTACGATAATACCGTGACTCCTTGCGTTACCATCAAAGACCGGGTCATACTGACCCTTATCACCCAGTTCCTCCTTTTCAAAGTATTGTGACCCCTTGTCGAAGTGAGGATCCCCCAGGTTCTCGGAGATGCCCAGCGCATTCATCCCGGCTCTGGCGAATCCGATACCAGTCGAAACGATGTCTTTGTGGCTTCCTCCATAAGTATGGATGTCAATGAGGTTTTGCGCAGTTTGCCTAGAGCTAGTGATCTTGGGAGCATATTTGGCAAGATCCGTCCGGAACTGGTTGGGGTCGGTAATCTTAAAGAACAAGAAACGCTCCCATTTCTGGGCGGGTCGTCAGTCGGACGGTTGCCAGCTGAGTCATTACCCTACCTTCGGAAACATGAAGTACACATCGCCTTGAACGTTATCAAGGTTAGGTGTGTTTGGATCGGCGGGGGCGCTGGTGGGATCGTCGAAGACGGGAGCATGGCCTATGTATTCTTGACTAGGGACAATTGCACGCCTGTCAAGAAACGCGAACTTGGGTCCGAGAGGCATGTTATACCGAGTATGACTGAAGAGTGAACCTGGTGACCACCCTGCTCCCAGCACCTTGGCCTCTGCATACTTAAACTCACGACTCCTCTAACGCCCGGATTTCCACCTCTCCGATTTGGTGACGGCCATCCTGACTGCTTTGTGTCATGGCGGAACGAATCTAATGAAGATAGTGGCACTATCTGCCGTCAGATGATCAGGTGGAACGAAGCTTACTTACTTCTGTGACAGACCGATGGAATTGCCCGCGTTCAATCACAATTTGAGACGTAACTGCAGAACCAGAATTATTGAATGACAGCCTTGAGGCCGTCGACGCGAAATGATCGCACAAGTTCAGCTGAATCAGAAGATGCCCAGGGTCCGAGTTGCCTCGACTGCTACCTAAGGCCTAGGGGGTCCACCCGGCATAAGGATGACCAGGTTTGACCGGGACCGGTTGACCCTACAATCGACATGCGACGTGTCGATCTTACCCGTCTCGAAGAAAACCGCTGAGCAGTTGCTGAACAGCCACGAATAATAATCTGAGATCTCCGTCTGAACTGCGGGCACCCTCAGAACTTGCAAGCACCCATTCGCTATTGCCGATTAGTGACTAGTGACCGTTCGGTATCAACGGTCTGGCCTCCCTCGGAAGGGAACCGATCAGGCTGATTTCATGGTGTTGTTCCGGGTTCTGTCACGAGGCCCTTTGCGCCCAAAGATCATTGGCAAGAGATAATCTGAATTATATTCCTACTTCGCCGCACCGATGCTGTCATACAATGTGTTTCATGAGCGAATTCCATTCAACGAAGGGATCCGAAGGACTCGATTCTATTCGTCTCCCAGCCACCCTATTCATCGGGATTCCAATTCACCTCAGGCAGTCCCACGGACTTCACCAAGTGATTGGGACGCCATCATGTCATCACGATAAGTACAACGTATTCGATGGCGAGCTTCCATTCAAACAGGGGAACCGAACAGTACTTGAATACTCATAAGCATTTTCCAACTTCGCCGAGGTTTTGAGCAGCGTCACATCACCCTTAACTTCCTTTTCTTCAGGGTCTGAGTCGGGAGTGTGCATTAGCAGAGGTACATTGTACTCTTGCACAACGCTTTGTTTACCGATGCGGTACAAATTATTTTCACAGGATAGCGGAGTTCATGTAAAAGTTTTGATCCGAGCGAAATTGAAACTGACGAATCACCTGCTCAGATTGGCAGTACCCAACGGTCGGGACAGTGCGCTGCAAGAGGGCACGTTTTAATCATCGGTTCAATCAGACGAGCATCAAGAAGATTATAACGGGTAACTCGATCAAGTGTACACAAGAGAAGAGATCCACAAGCTAACTGGTGTCGCCGAGTCTAACCACTGGGAGCGAAAAATCCTTGCCTCATTCAGTTGCCTAATTACGTTGCTTGGGAAGGTTTTCTATCAGCTGATAATGAGGACATTTTCGTCCTCTACTTGCCGCGAGGACCACCGTACCAATCGGCCAAGGCCCAACTTGAACGTAGTGCCAAAATTTTTATATGTCGATCCGCGTCGTCTGTGCTGACTCGTTAGTTTCTCAAACTCTGGTCACGGTAAATTACTAGGACCTAAGCCGTCTAGGCCCATCTGCTTATAAGTTGAGTAGACCAACCGATTCCAAGTTCATTCCATTCAAACCTTCAATGATGCAACCACGTAGTGCACTCTACTTTGGGTTGAACATGCCCATCAGCACCTTGTTCTAGCGATATGCACTTCATTTCCTCTTCAGGACTATCGATTATCGATTATCCCTTGCAAGCACTTCTAGAACGAGCATTCGTAGCCTTCACATGTAATCCAAACTTCGAGAACCACACCTCATTTCCAGCGATCTCCATTTTTCCTCTTCAGGATTATCCTTCGTAAGTCCGAGTCCTCCTGGAACGAGTACTCAACAACTTTCGTATGCACGTTGTTCCCGTCAAACTTTGAGAACACACACCCATCAGTACCCCAGTTCCAGCGATATGCACTTCTTTGTCCTCTTAGCGTTATCCTCCGTAAACGTTTCTGGAACGAGTACTTGAAACTTTCGTACGTATTCCCGTCAAACTTTGAGAATACACACCGGTCGGTTCAGTTCCAGCGCTATGCACTTCATTTTCCTCTTCAGGATTATCCTCCACAAGTGTTTCTAGAACGAGCACTCCCAACTTTCACATGCTCCCGTCAAACTCCGAGAACGTACACCGGTCAGTACCACAATTCAAGCGAGACGCATTTCTTACCTCTTCAGGGTTTAGGGTCAGACAGCTGTTTCGCGAGCTCGTTCCGTGGTATGATCTAGTGATAGAACCATGACTGCCCTGAGTTGTCAGCGAACCCGCGTAACTGGCCCAGCAAGGAAGGTCCCAAGTTCATATTTTCATATCCGAACAAAGTACGGAAGAATAAAAGGCCACGCTGACATAGTCACCTAGTACTCATGGTATTCTGCTATGGATATACGTGATAGACAAAGAAAGAAAGAAAGAAATGAATATGAGATGTGGTAGAAAATACAGGTTGGTGTGCTAGTTGGACTATAGGGTGAGGGTGGGGCAAACGGGCATGGTGGGGCGAACAAGTGCAGTGGACTGTAGTCTGGTGACCAGCCCGTCTATGAGGCAAGCCGTCGATAGACAGTCTGGCTCTTTTCGTTGGGGCGTAAGGGGAGATTGCAGATTGATCGGGGCTACATAGGAATTAATTGACACAGAGTTTTCCCACTGCCAGTGCCGGCAGTGATTATTGTATCTTTTCTGTGGAGGATGGCAAGGGAGGCCTGGGGCTGAGAAATACGAGGAACAATGGTGTGGGATGTCATACGGTAAATAATTAAGCATGCTCAGAGAGCATCTATCTTGTCCTTATTTGAGATTGTTGCGATGTAATCATTGGGAAGCTGGTTGCCAATGTCTTGGAGTGTGTGCTGCTGTAGTTCGTCCAAGGTGTAATCGAGGACAGCCTGTGTAATGGATCTGGCAGACTCCATTTCCCAGTCAACAAAAGGAGTGGACGTTCATGAGAGATTGAAGTTGCAAGTCACTCCTGATCATGCACAATTATTTTGTTATTTTGATTTTCAATCATTTCAAATCATTTTCATCATCGATAATCTCGCATTTTTTCATTGGTCAACAGTCACGTGCCCCGATCAATCCGCAATCTCCCCTTACGCCTCAACGAAAAGAGCCAGACCGTCTATCGACGGCTTGCCTCATAGAACGGTCTGGTCACCAGACTATACACTAAGTGGGGCGAACCAAATGAGGCGAAAACCCCCAGGGGCGAAAACTCGGGGTCCCAGACTTTCTGGCGCTCGTCGTAGTTGCGTCCAACTTGCGTTTCTACATCATGACGTTCCAACCTCAGCCCACCAAAGCTGGGACCTATCGCGTCAAAGTATTCAACAGTGACGATGATCGCTACTGGAAGTATGTTCCCGACAGAGACAGTTGGATTCAGCTCGCTACAGTCGATGAATCGGCCAAACCATCCAGTATCCAATTCAAGGTAACGTCGTCTCGTTCCACTGTTAAACCGGTGGCTGATTGACTGTCGCACAGTGGAATATTTCCCCTGTCGCTGAAGCTCCGGATACTTTCACAATCCGCCCCGCATACGACGTAGACGTGGGCCTCATCTCATCTGCAAACAACGAAGAGAAATGCGGGGGTCACGGTTTCGTTCAAGGGCACGTAGGGACCTCTGCCAATTGGAAGATTACGAACGATGGACAATACTCAAAGTACGGATCCTGTATCTCTTGATGTCTCGCTCTGACTCTTTCCCTAGGATCAAGATCGAGGATACTTCTAACGTTCTTGACTGTCGCGATACCGATGAGAATGTGAGTATCAGTGTGCTTCTGTTGTTCTGGAAATCGGTCTGACCATGTTTTCCATGACGTAAGCGTGTTCACTTTTACTCAGATGAATCCGTAAGTCATCCTGACCGCATTCAGTAAACATAGCGCTCTAATATGTTAACAATATCAACTCATTTAGTCGGACGATGCCAAAAATCAATGTTTTGTCTTCGAACTCGTTGGAGATCCTGGTGACCCGACTCCGTCGCCCACCTCCGGCAGCAAGTCATTCGAGCAGCTGTGG
>JBBPQP010001374.1:0-10776 GCA_038092555.1 Boletus subgraveolens | reverse complement strand
TTTCAAAACCTCGCGGGCATCGTGACCTTTCCGCAAGTCAATCCCTACCTCAACTCGAAACTCCTTCTCTCCCATTGCAGACTGGACATTCTGCACTTCCTTATACGGCGAGACTGGGTCTAACCGTGTTCAGTGCAGAGGTAGAAGTAAAGGAGGATGAGAAGCTCTCAAAGGAAGTGATCCGGTGTACCGCCAAGAAGCCGGCTTCTCGGCTCAAGTATAGCCTCGTATATGTAGGTGCTTTGGTTTGGCTACTCGGTGTAAAACATTTATAGATCGACTGCGCTTAGACCGGGAAAGAGGAATATGATCGGAGCTTCACAAATCCGGAAAGCCAACCTCTTATGTCTATCTTCCGAGGGCTCCGCGCCGATGTGAATGAGTTTGTAAAATTTGTACCAACTACGAGGATGTTGACTGATCTGAAGCTAGAGCTCTCCATCCGAGGATCTTCATCGTTTGTTTATAATCTCTCCCTGTCTTCCTAGATTTGCTGATGCCTTTTTCCAGGGTCATTCCACTAGTCAAACAACAGGGATTGGTGGCCACATGGCATCGTCCTTTGTTCCTACTGTCGAGCGTGAATCGATAGATCTCGTGTAAGCTATTTCTGCTATGGTGACACGGTGGGGTGCAGCTACTCAATCAATACCCGACAGGAACGCCCCTAGTATGTGTCACAATCCATTATTGAGACATAAACGCTCACTTTTGTTAGTCTGGAATGGCGAATTATTGTATGTGGGAGGCTTCCTGTCCCGCGTCGTCTACGAGTCGGAGCTCTCCGCTCTTCAAACCTCATGGGAGGGAGCAACTGAGCACAGTAGTGCCTCTGATTTGCGACCACCACCAGAGTTTCAGAACCGGCTGCGCCAACATTTCATTCACATTCTCAAATTCTTCACTTTTCACCATTCTACGCCCTCACCAAGGGTTGCATGGCTGCTTCAGGAGTCGTTCTACGCATGTTCCACTCTGCCTCTTAGGTTTCTCTCCTCTGTCGGCGTTCGCCACACCTCGGATGTTAGATTGTTCAATCTGATCTGCGCCAAGTTCTTGAAGCATGTGCCCATGCTCTCACAAGATGTCGCTCAAGCAGGGGCCGGGATCATCAAAGCACTGCCAGGCGAGCACCAGATAGGTGATACAACGCTTCCGGATGTCTTAGAAGATCTGCGGAAACACACTCTCGATCACGGGGAGCTTGCTGCGTGTCTCCAATGGCAATTAGACCATGGGCCGACCTCCGGCATGGGCGGATTGTCACAGGTGGCCCGCTTCCTGGGTGCAGACGGAACAGTAATTAAACTGTCCACCATACAATGCTTTATTAACTCCGAAGGTTTTGGTGCGAGGATCCCATTGGATGGGCCACTTCCTCACTTCCTCTTACCCTTTACAGTCACTAAAGACTTCACTCCCACGCGCCTGGCAAGTTTCGATTGGCGGGAGTTCACGATTGCTGACTGGCTACAATACATCTCTCAACCGCAGATTATGTCGACTGATTCAAGATGGGACTTCACTCAGTCGCCTACCTGGGCCGAATCTGTTCTGAGCACCGTTTCCCACGTGTGGTCTTCGTCCGGCGAGATGCGCCATCTGGTCAATACCGTATTTGCAAACAAGAGCTGCATTCCGACAATCGATGGCCTACGACGTCCGGAAAACTCATATCTTCCTAGCACGAACAACCTTACATTCGATGATTTACATCTCCCGATAGTCCGGTTTCACACAGGTCATGCAATCAGTGCGGAGATGGAGTCACTCCTTTTGGCTCTAGGAGTGCGACGACATCTTCCTCCTCAACTTATTTTGACGCGGTAAGTCAATGTGTTGCTTTCTTAATCTGTTCGTTCAATCCGTGCATCCAGGATGGTAGAGACAGGAAAGTGGAATACATCGGAACTTATTGATTACCTTGTCCAAGCCGCCAACTCCCTTACTTCGGCGGAACTCTCCCAGCTGAGATCATCAAACACGTTCGCCATGGAAAGTGTTCAGAAAGGCACGAGCAAGACGCGTTTTCGAGCCGACGAACTTTATCCACCGATAGATAGTTTCCGACATCTTCAATTGCCCCTGATCGAGTGGGGGAAGAGGTCAAAATGGCGTGATGAATCCCCTGAAGGTATATTGTAAAGATCGTGCTGGTGATATGACTAACACATCACTGTGAAGCCAAACTTCTCTATCGCCTCGGTTTGCGTCGCTATCCACCTTTATCTGTGATCGTGGAGCTGTGTTCTTCACAGAATGTTGCAGTCAACACAAGCGCCTTCGAATACTTGTGTGCCAACCTTCGATCATTATATCCGGATCACAATCCTGACCACTTTCGGGATATCGCGTTCGTACCAGCAGAGAACATAGGCGGCCCCTGTCTGGAAAAACTGGAAAATGTGCTAAAGCTTCTTTGCCTCTCAAACGTTCTTCTCTCACCAATGCCTTGCCTCAGGTGTTTTTGGGTGATCAGTGGAAAACATTCGAGTTTTCCGTCATACGGCACAGAAATTGGGAGGACGTCATCAAAGAACTAGGTGTACAGCATCACCCACCCCCCTCATCGCTTCTTCACCTATTAGAGACGAAGCCACCATCCAATGAAGAAGTCGCTCGTCAGTGGTTTGAAATCTTGTCGGAGCATGGTCCAAGTCGGTAGTCCCCCTTTCATTGGTCCCGCAGGCCTATTGATGTCGTTCCAGGCTTTTCGCCACACGAGCTCGACAGACTCTCTCAGTTGCGGATAGTCCCGAAAACGATTTCTGGATACCGAGAGTGGTTGCCTCCTGTCCAATGTTACGTGGGCGGGAGGATGGGACATGATTTCTATTCGAAGCTGTTTCACTTTGTGAATTTTGGTCCCATGGCGAACCGCTTTTTGAACACTTGTGGTGCCAAGATTGAGCCCTCTGAGAAAGACGTCGTGGAGAGTCTGATCGACGACCCCGAGAGATTCTACGAGCTCGCGGGCGGACACGAACAGTAAGCATAACAGTATCCCTCTCCTACTGCTAATTAGCGATGAGACAGATTCTTGCAAGAGGTGGGCGTTCTCGCTTCCCGGCACACTCGCATCCCCAATGATACTCTAAGCAAAATGAGGTTCAAACCTGTTTTACTTGGTGTACGACGCGAGACAACCACGAGCCCGGACAGATGGGAGACCACATATTCGCTACAGCAACCCAAAGAAATCGTCATTATTGATGATACGCAGGCCTACCAGCTCTTTGGTGACTCGATCATCGCCGCACCACGTGATATTCCTCTTGAACTCGAACGTGAGATGAGTTACAGCCTTCTGAAATGTTTTACTGATTGAATATAAACAGGTTTTTATGTGTTCCTTGGGTGTAGATATCTGAGTACCACCGTTTCAGAGCAGTGCAAAGAGGGCCATGAAATTCCGGATACGACAACGTATTCCAAATTCCAAACGTTGGTTCCACAAAGGCTCTCCTTATTCCTTCAGCACTATCCAAATCACCAGCTTCAAACTTTGATACCGCGGTCTTCTATCCCCAACGATATCGTCGTCAGGCTCTGGGAACGTCTATCTGTTTCTAAAACATTCCATTTCGGAAACACGAAGACTACAAAAGAACAAGACATGTGGGCGACTGCGAAGTACGAAGATGGAAGGATACAACTCTGGCTCTCCAATAGTGCAAAGGAAGATATGTATGAGTAAGTTTTTGGGGTTCGCTCGAGTCCGTTTTGAGTACTCAGGAAGACGAAAAGGATTGCTATCTCTCTATGTCGAGTATTGTTTGGTATAGTCAAGCTTAGCGATGCATCATTCCTCGAGAGTATCCTTTCCGCGGACCTCGATGTCTTGAAGCGGAGAGGTTACGAGGGTGAGTCCCGTCTGCCTAGACCCGAAATTGGGAGACTGACAACTGTGTTGTATACCACAGTTGGACAGGTCCTCAAGAACCAGCAGTACATCACCGACTCGGGTTTGACAGACCCAGCAAGCTCATGCCATCCAAATGCGCCGGTGACTCCCAGCGTCCCCCCGTCCACCCTCACAACGCAGCACCCCATGACAGCAACGAGTCTCGATCTGCCTACCGAACCCGCTACAAATATTTCTGGCTCGCCCGGAGGCGGCGAGGTCGCACGGGGCTCACTTACTTCGTTACTCCCACTTCCTCTGAATGTCACGAACGTTGTAAACAGTGCCTGCGATGCATTTCGTGTTGTAAAGTGCAGTATCACGTCGAGCACTGAGCCCCCTGGCGCTGTGACCGCCGTACTTCCCCCATCTCCTTGGTAAGCTTGAGCACGAAGCAAATGCCATGTTATTAATCACTGCTGCAGGTCTCCACGTCAGGCGATGCCTAGGAGTTACATACGTGAGTGACGAGAAGTCCAAGCTACTTTTTCTGACCAGTTGGACAGGAAGCAATGTAGACAAAGCGGTCAAATCGTGCAATTCCAGAGAACGGACACCAGCCCGTCATAATGGCCATACGGATGTGATCAAATTCTTCAACAATGGCTACTGTGATGCTGAGAACCCAATTGATAGTTTGCGGTTCCTTGGTGGGTTTGTAGCTCTTCGTGCCTAAATTTTCTACTTAGCTATAATGACTAGTAAACAAGGAGAATATTGATGTCTATACTAGTCAAGGTAACCGATCTTCAACAAAATATTGGTATACTGAACGCGACATGCCCTTTCGAATAGATACTCTCAATGTCGATCAATTCATGGAGCGCATGGATGAACCGCTCACCCATTTTGTACGCATTATCATTCCCATTACCAAGATCTACAAACTTCCCGTGGGATCATTACGCATATTCTATAACGACGCCGCCGGGTGCATTGCATTCAATTGCAAAGGAATCTTATACGTTAACCTTCGATACTTTGAAGCATGGCGTGCGTATTATCTAACTCGAACAGCCAGTTAACAAGCTGAAATTTGCGCCAAAGACTACCAGGATGTCAAGAACGGCAAACCACAACAAGCCCAGTCATCATGGTTATTCCATTTCGTTGGTCAGTATCATGCGGTAGTAGCTGACGAGCTGTTTGAACTAGGTTTCTTACGCTCGCCCACGAAATCGCGCACAATCTCGTCAAATGCCATGATGCAGAGCATGAGTTCTGGTTTTCAGCGATCTGTGAAGCGTACATCAATGACTTTTCGCAACTCCTCGGGGCCGCCTCGGTCTGAAGTAGTCGCGTAGATGGGAGATTGGGCCCCAGGGCTCCACGTATATAGTACCTTGGTGCCGTTTGGTCGATATCACACGTTTCCGGGTGAAAGTTAGTAAAATGTAGTATTTATTGTGAATTGCGAACGGAACCCCCGTTGCACCACGGGTTCAAGTTAATTGCTGATCTTTGGACTTGGCTCCAGAGAGCTCTGGGGTAGGGGTGACTCGAAACGTATATATATGTGTACGAAGTATGTATACACGAGCAGCTAGACGATCGGTATGCGACAACGAGAGGGGGATGGGCGAAAGCGCGGAGCCCTTTCCGACCCCGGGTGGACAATGCCAATCCTGTGGGAGGAGCGAGCCGCGAGGGTGGGCAGCCACGCCTCGCTGCGAATGATCTGATTCGACAGGGTGCCAGTGCACTGGCGCACTCGGGATCCTGGGTGCAGGAAAGTGGTGAGGCGCCTCGATTTGGGAAAATCAAGGCCAGGGAGTGGTGGGTGGGTGAAACGAGCGACGAGGACGAGCGGGCAAGCTCGGATGAGGATGGGACTCATGGGAGGGATGTGGCAGGGAGAGAAACGCTGCCCGTCGCTTGGCGTCAGGGCCCGTCCGAAGACGGGGCTCTGTAGCGCAGCGAGGCACGACCGCAGCCACAGAGCATCACATCACACATGGAAACCGCGTGCATCGTCGAACACGAAGATGTGGGGCTGTCTCGAACAGCCATTAGCGCGTGTTCGCGGGACACAGACTGATCGCCGCCACCACTAATGAAAAGTTGGTGGGGTTTCTCTTGCAGGTGGACTGGCATGTAGGCAGTATCCAAATTCTATGCCAACGAAGTTACCGTATACTAGCCAGAGCTGAGAGCAGGCTATGAGCGATCGCTCACCTTGGGGGCTCGCGCTCTGGGTCGATCTCCCCATATCCAACGAGTTTCCGGATATAATAATCCTATCGGTTGAGACTAGATCGACAGTAAGGAGCGGTGCGCGGGTCTGACCGGAATACTTGCTGAGAATACCACTTCCACTGTTCCGAGATAAGGTCGAGAATGTGCTTCAGCCCTATAACGAGGACGCCCAGACCGGGAATGCTGGCTTTGTCAACTTCAATTGCGGTGAATTCAAGCTCGGTAAGTTGTACAGACCATTTGTTCGCGACTGGTGTGAAGGGGGATGAGAACGAGTCTAGGTACCCTTATATCACCGTAACGCGTCAAAAATCTGATCTGATATTCAGAGTGTGAGGGTTCACAGATTCACTGCACAGGGCCATATGTGTTGTGGCTGAGGACTGTACACCTCCGCGTTTGCCCATCCTGGGACTGGGAGTGAACAGCCGGTGACGTACTTTGCCTCCTCGTCGCCTGTCGGGGACTCCATGTGCACACAGGCGCAAGTGGAGAATGTGTTCGGCCTGAAATTGCGTCCATTGGATGCGAGTGAGCATGTACAGTGCTAAGAGGGAGCACGAGCATCATCGCATTCACAGCGTAGGAGCCGACTCGGAGCGAATGGGACAACGGCGAGGTACTGACTTTTCGGAGTCCATATGCATTGGCCATCAAACACCACGAGTTGAGACGGAAGAGGCACGGAAAGAGATCAAGTCGCGAGAAAGTTCCCAGAGCGCCCGAACGGTTACGAGAGATTGGTCATCCTCCCTGTGAGGGACCTCAGTGACTCAACCCTAGTCCCGGACATGCGTCTTTCAAATCCTATTATTCCTCATCCACGCGCAGATGCTCTTCCTCCACATGACTGGCAGTCCGACGAAATCCCGCGCGGCCCTGTCTTTTTTTTACTCAGGAAAATGGGTTAAGTGGGGCAGGCGTTGGTGACCTTGCAGCAGCGGCTGGTCAGCGCCGAGTAAGATGAATAATGATAAGCTTGTCCGACTGCAAATTCTTTTTTTCTCAACTTTCATACATTTGGTCAAAACCAGTGACTTGTTAATGCTTTAACCTGCTGAAACTCGAGCTTGCCTACCAGTCGCAGCGGCACAAGGGGCCCTTATCGACACATCCTCGTATTTACATTGCGGCCTAAAGTCTTAGGCTTGTTTATCTGCGGCTCATGCATACGGGCGATATCTTCGAGCGCCTAGGTTAAGTACATTGGATGGTATTGACGAAATAACTTCTTACCAAAAACTAAGTTACTCTTCACTCAACTTGCAAAGCTGATCCCAACGTGAGGGATGCTGTTGAATGTTTGATTGAAGGTTCTTCAGTGCTTCAAGGATGGGCTTCGATATGGGCTTGATGTAGCCGATGTGGCTGAAACCACACGAAAGTGCATAAGAAAGCAACGGAAATATACGTGGTTCCGATGGGGTGGCCACGGCATCCGAAGGTTCTTGCTTGAGGAGGAGGGTGATGTAGGATACACAGAGTTGTGCCACTTCGGCATGAGCATCTTGTGGGTCGATATGATACATGGGGAGTGCCTCACGGACAAACCGTCCCGAGAGGTATTCCTATCGAATCAACTGTCTATATGGCCAAAGTGCAGGAAAATCTCGTAACATACCTTGAGGCTGAAGTGAGATAGGGCGACAATATCTGTCGCTTCGTCATATGTGACAAGGCTCGACAGTGCGTCCAAAATTTCAGCCCTACGCATCAGCTCACAGTGAATCTTTTGCTGGGGGAGATCGATCGAGAGTGCATCAAGCAATTGGGATAACCGAACTGGTCTAAGCGCAACTGTGAACCAGACCAAAGCACGATGAACTAGTTCCCTTTCCGGCCCAATCTGTTTGTCAACCCCCTGCAGGGTTCTCCTGTATGTTTCATCAAGCCCGAGTGGGAGGGTGCTAAGTGCTTTCCGGAGTTCTTGGATGTTTTCGCATTGTCGGAGGTCGTCAAGTTGACACTGAACCCAGCCGAACCTAGAACATGACGCATGAGTTAACTCTGGAAACCATAAGTTCAACTCACATGCCGTCTGCTTTTTCATTCAATTTCGTCCGCATATCATCCTTCAACTGGGCGTCGAGATGTCGGGAATCAAGTTCCTTTTTGACATGCAAAGCAATGTCATTTGCAACTTCTGATGTCGTACTCTCCAGTGAGAGTGAAGGAAGTCCCGCGAAGCCGTCCTTGATGATCTGCCGCGGCCGACTTGTCACCAATAGCCGTACACCTTCCTCATTCAGCTTGAGAAGAGCTTGCGACAGCGATCTAATCTCCGCGCATTGATCTAGTGCATCTATCACCACAACAGGCCTGGGGCTGAAATGACTTGCGACAAGGGATGCTAGGTGTTGAAGATCCTGAAGGTTGTGAAGCAAGAAGTTGACCTGGGTTTGCATTTCTTGACGTTTCTTCTCCAGAATATCATCGAGCAGGTTCTCGAGGTCGATACCGCGGGAATGTGCGTGCTGCAACAGCTGGGATAAGAGGGAGCGCATCACCTCCGCGGAACTCGTCGGCTCGTTTCTGGAGTTGCAAAAGAAAAACGCCAAAGCTTCTCTGGAGCCCTGTAGATGCTTAATCGCGTATGCACTGAAAGGGTTAGTATAGGCGTGAGGGAACAAGAACGGAGGTACGCACGCTAACACGGACTTTCCTCCTCCAACTAAGCCACAGCAATAGATTCATGATGAGAACCACGACACCCCCGAAGAGTGTCAGACACCATACCTTTTCCGTGCAGCCACAAAAACGTATTGCTGTCACCTCTCCATTGCCTGAATACCTCAGTCTTAGGTAACCACATGCACGTGCCTTCTCGATGTAAGCGGAGCGTGCTGTTGTACCGATTCCGACTGGGATCCGAGGCGTCTAGCCATGACAACATTTCATTCAACTTCGTTGCTAGTGACAAGAGAGCGTAAGTAAATTCCAGCACAGTACGGATGATACACACAGAGGAATCGTTGCTCACCAGTGGACTTCCGGGCATCCTGCCCCAACACACCATATCAACAATACGGACTGTGAGACGGATACGAAAACAGAGTTGATGTTCACTCACAGGCTGGATGGGCCGGGGTATGGTCTATGAGTGATGGCTGTGAGAGATGGCTGTGAAGCAAGGTGTCGAAGATGACTCACTTCCTAGATGGGATGCGATGAGGACAATACAGTCAATGAGACGGGTGTGAAATCAGGGACTCAATGATCACTCACTCGCTAGGTGGGGTGCAAGAAGGACAATACAGTCAGTGAGACGGGTATGAAAGCAGGGAGTCGACGATCACTCACTCGCTACACGGGATACGACGAGGACAATACTGTTTGTGAGAAAACTGTGAAATCAGGGATTCGGTGATCACTCACGGGCTAAGGGTGCAACAAGGACGTTGCAGTCTGTGAGACGATCGTAAAAGCAGGGACTCGACAATTACTCACGCCCTAGATAGGATGCGACAAGGACAATGTGTTCTGTGAGACAGCCGTGAAAGCAGGGATTCGACGATCACTTACTACCTAGATGGGATGCGACAAGGACGATACGACCAATAAGAAGGCCGTGAAAACTAGTGTCTGACGATCACTCACGGACTGAGGGTCGATACAGTCTGTGAGATGGCTTGGAAGCAAGGACTCGATGATCACTCACGATCTGGTTGAGAAACGACAAGGAAAATACGGTCTGAGATATTGTTTGAAGGCGGGGATTCGACGATCACTCACTCCCTAGAATGGGTGCGACAAGGATGATACAGTCTGTGAGAAGGCTGCGAAGACAGGGATTCGAAGATCACTCACTTCTTCAAATGAGACCGCCGCTGGGATTCTGAGTCGCGAGTCAGAGAATACAACACAGATATACGGAAACTCGCCGTCGTGGGCCCTCCTAGAAGTAGTTCGGTCAGCAAACTGCAAGGGGAATGGCTTCATGACTTACCTTGGACTTCCAGCCTAACTGCGCTTGAAGCTCAGTGAGCCCAAACAGTATAATCACATCATAATCTAGTTGGTAGTAGACCTGGCCGGAGGTTGTCTTCTTCACGACCAGATCCTTCGCGGCCGCGCTTAGATCCGCGCGAATAGTACAAAATGTGGAGAAACCCGCTGTGATGCTCCACGTTAGAACGAGAATGTGAGGCAAATAGTGGAAAGAACCCGCATTCATCTTGGTCCACCCATTTCGGGTCAGATAGACCGCCTCGATAACACACTAGGTTCACGGTTTGTACGCCAAAGTCTCTCGAATCACTTCCCATAAGCGAAAAAGATTCCCGGAATTCCATTTCCTCGCGAACCCAGGCACCCTTTCAATGAGAATCAATTCCATGTGAGTATCACGCAGGCCACTCGGCGAAAGAGGCGTACCTTGCGAAGTTTCGACTCAAAGTATCCCGGGACGTAACGATCGCCTGTAGGATCTATTTCCCATTTGTGCTTCCTCCGGATGTGTTCCTCATCATTTACATTGACGGGCAAGGCACAGGTCACACCATATGTGGCGCTTGCGGCTCGCGAGGCAACCAGATGATTATCACGATCAACGTGAGATAACACCGCACCATTAGCAACTGCCTTGTTGCTGAAAACAGGTCAGAAAAAAATTACGAGCATGCTAGACAAGCACACACATATGATTGTCCGGACGGCAAATGTTGATGTTCCTTTCC
>JBBPQP010001373.1:0-10779 GCA_038092555.1 Boletus subgraveolens | reverse complement strand
TCTAGATAGTATTTCTCATAGTATGAGGGTGAAGGAAAGTATTATTGATTAAATTGATTAAATTGAGTGCCTGAGTATCATTCTTTGTCTCCCTAGTCATAATTTATCAAACAACAACCTACTTGCTACTATGGGCACATTTTGAATAGCAGTGACTACAAAGCCCAGTCTTATGTGGTTGTATTTCCTGATGAACCTAACACACTATAGACCTTCCTAGACCAGTTTGAGAACAAAAATTCCTAGAGGAAAGCCCAAGAAAGAAGAGAAAAACAATATTATATCTTAGGAAGATAAAAATGGATTTTGAGATAATTAACATTGGATAGTGGGGTTTCTATATGCTGTCTTATACTGAATTACATAAAGGTGACATAATATTACCCTTACCAAACATATGTAATCAAAACTAAAGGTCAAAAAAGTGTCTGTTACAGTTAAGGAGAAGACCCCTATTCAATTTCCTTCTTCGTCTCCTCCTCCTCTCCCACTGACTCCACATCCTTCGTCTGTCACCCCACTGCTCCACCTCAACCATCCCGGCACCTCCCTATTTGCCTCCTTGTTCTCCGACCTCAGGGATTACCACATCCCCACCTCCACCTGGGCCGACCTCTTAGACGAGTCCCTTTTCGAGAGATGAGGCTATACCACATCAGGACGGACATCTTCTTCACCACCTTCGGGTACTTCCCTTCTTCATCGCCTCTCGGGTTTCCCCTTTTATCCTTTGACTCATACCTTACTCCTCTTGACTCACTCAGACACTGCCTCCTCCATAGCCTCTCTCATGGCTATGCGTTTCCCCTACTTATCCTGACCATTTATCTCATGTGCCTCGCAACACAACGTGTCTCCTTCCTTATTTATCCTTAGGACTCCGATACCTGCCCTAGAGTTCCCGGGTATATATATTAGAGTGCTGCCTGTATACTCCTTTCTCCTTAACCTTGATATACACTATTTCGTGTAGTCAACAGTTCCTCGAGATCTCCTCCCTTGTGCCTTGTCTCCTCTCTGCCTCATCCTCCACTCTTCCAACTCTGGGCCAGTCCCAGTACTGTTGACTTAGGTCAAGCCATTCACACTTAACTCCTTTCAGGAGGTGCCCAAGTGTAGGAATGAGACATGGTTCTTCACGAACGTGTACCATTGTTACTGGTCGTAACAGTGTCCCAATGAGTCATCATTTTGAAATAACTGCCATTCTCTTGGATCTGACCCAAATCCTTTGATTCCTGGATCCATAGAAAGCCAAGAGTACATACTTCAATTCATACACTACCCATGTTAGGGTAAGTATTAGGGGTTATCACATTTTGGGTCATTTAGTGTAAAACATGCAAATATTGGGACACTTTTTTGAGCCACTGTATGTTGTTGTGCCTTTGGCACAATCATCCAAGTTTTTATTTCTGGTATAATAGTATAGTACAAATGATATTTCCAAGTTTCTAAATACTTCATTTCAAACAACATTTGAACTTTGGTATTTTCTGGATTGTCTGGATCATAAGGAAAGAGAACTTTGATGTTTCTAGGATAGGTACAACGTAAAAGGGCCACATAGAGTTGTCCATGAGAAAAAACAGGTGAACTCAAGTTGAGACCAACATGCTTGAGTGTTTGCCCTTGAGACTTGTTGGTGGTCATTGCATAGACCAAATGAATAGGAAATTGCAAGTGACAAAATTGAACAGGGGAATCCTCCAAATCACTATCAAGGGCCACGCAAGGAATGAAAACCACATTGTCATTGCCAATTCCACCCAACATACAACACTCCAGGATATGCTGAGTGGACCTGATAAGCCTCAGCTGAGTACCATTGTAGAGATCATGGATAGGATCCAGATTGCACAACAACATAAGTGGGGCACCATTCTTGGGCTCCAGCTGGTGAAGAGGAAATCCAAAGAGGTTGAAGGTATGCAGGACTTCTGACTGAATGTAGTCATATTCTCTATCAGTGACAGAGTCTGCACTAAGATAGGTCATCTTCTCTTGGGGCTCTACAGAGTCAAGAATGGTGGAGTTGATTTTATGGACCTGGAGATTTCTAGGGGCAAGAATAGTGTGATCCAAAAAGTACTGATCATGAAGGTGGTTTCCAACAAGGAGCTAAGAGTAAATGGCATTGATGAGAGATGGCATATCATTACCACAATGCATATGGTTAGGAAGGATGATATCTCCATGAGTGACCCCAATTTGAAGTAGTTGCTGTGCCCATTCATCAGATTCAGGATCTGGCCAAGACACATGTTTTGAAGAAGATAGTGGACAGACATGTTTGCCCAAAGGTTGGAGTGGGTGTTACAACCCATAACAATGGTACACGTTCATGAAGAACAGTGTCTCATTCCTACTCTTGGTCACCTCCATAAGGAGTTAAGAGTAAATGGCCTGATGTAAGTCAGCAGTACTGGGACTGGCCCAGAGTTGGTAGAGGGGAGGATAAGGTAGCAGAGAGACAAGGCATGAGGGAGGGGATCTCAAGTAACAAGTTGATAACACAAAGAAGTGTATATCAAGGTTAAGGAGAAAGGTAGGTATGGGCAGCACTCTAATATATATACTAGGTACTTTAGGGCAGGTATTGGAGCCCTAAAGATAAATAAGGAAAGAGATGCATCACGTCATGAGGCACATGAGATAAACAGTCAGGATATAAAGGGGAAACACATAGCTGTGAGAGAAGCTATGTAGGAGGCAGTGTCAGCAATGAGTCAGAGATAAAAGGAGAAACCTGAGAGGCGATGAAGGGAGGAAGTATCTGGAGGCAGTGGTGGAGATGCCTGAAGGCAGTGGAATAGCCTCATCCCTCAAAGAGAGACTTGTCTAATAAGTTGGCCCAGGTGGAGGTGGAGATCTGGTAGTCCTGAAGGTCAGAGAAGAGGGTGGCAAAGAGAGTGGTACTGGGGTGGTTGAGGTGGGGGGGAGGGGTGACCAACAAAGGGCTTGGAGTCGGTAGACAACAAGGAGGAGACTCAGGAGGAGGAAATTGGTTAGGGATCTCCTCAATCATAACATTACCCTCTTCATTGATCTGAAGTACCATCTCAGAATCCACATTATCTGCTATGGTCTCCTTCGTTGACTTCATAATTGGTGAGATCCCAGGAGGAGTCTGGGATGTTGTGGGGACATTCAGTCCAGATATGATCTTGGGCATAGCAGTGGGTGCAGCATTGGTTGGGGCAAAGGGACATGATGTGGCCCAGGGTGACAATGCAGCAAAAGTGGCACCTGTACCAGGGGCAGTCCTGTCAAATATGCCCAAGTTGTCTACATTGGAAGCACCTGGTGTGCTCCAAGCATTCCACAGGTACATGGGAGGGGTCGGGGTGGGGAGTGGATATGTGGGGTATGGGGCCCATGTTAGGCTGGGGGTCACTATCCATGGTTAGAGCTGGGTGACTGGGATCCAATCCAGTGGTTCCCAACTGGTTACTGGTCTTGCTAGGAATGTAGATGTGGAGAAGTGGGCAGACGACTGCAGAGTCTTCCAGTGGGGAGGGAAGAGAGCATGGGGGCCACGATGGAAGGCCTGCCAAGAAAAGGAGATGGTGGGCACATCTGAGGAGACAGTGAGGGGTTGGGATGGGTTGGGTGGAGGAAGCTTCGGATACAGGAGAGGAGGGGGAAGAGGTCTCTCAGGGAGAAAGGATGATGGTTCCACTATGTCATGGAACAGGCTCTCCATCATCGAGTTGGGGGGAGGATTCCCCTGATCCAACAAGAGTGTTGGTGGGGATTGAATAATCAAATCCAGAAGAGCAGACAAAGATGGAAGGATCAGGGGTGTTATCATGGTATCTCTCCCACTCAGCTTGGGGGAGGGCGAAAACAATGGGATTGAGAATAGTGGATAGCTCTCCAATGGGTAGGAGAGAGATGCAGAGGTTGATCCCTGCGACATGTAGGTGGTTGAGGGTATTGTTTCGCAGTTCAAGCATGGTTTGCTCAATGGCGAGGATGGGGGCAGGGAAGTCTCTAGCATTGGCAAGGCCGGGGCCCAGGAAGGAAGTGGAACTTGTCTGGACCCTAAAGGCCCATGGGAGAAGGGATTGAAGGGTGGTGTAGAGATGGCATTGGTGAACGAGGTGGCAGAGTGTTTTGTCGCTCAAGAAGAAGGGGAGGGACTTGAGTGCCTCTGACATTTGAGATCTTTCAAGAAGGCCAACATAGAGGAGGCGATGGGCAGAAGGTGGTAGGCAACCAATATAGATGGATAGGGGGACAGAGGGAATGAGGGGAAAGGACATGGGTGAAGGTGGTGGTTAGAGAAGAAGAAAGGTTCAGAGTCTGACCCTCTCTTTATACTCCAAGAGTATCAACTTGGCATTTCCTAGGTGGGATTCTGGTTCCCACATCTGTTCTGAGTCCAGGTATCCCCGCCAGTGCACCAGGTATTGCCTTCTTCAGGGCATTCTGTGATGGTTGATGATCTTTTTGACTTTGTATTCCTCCTTGGTCCCAAGGAGTTCTGGAAGTGGTTGAGTGAAATTGGGTCTGTGTTCAGAGGTTTCCCAATAAGATGATAACAGAGAGGTGTGGAAGACGTTATGGATCCTCCACTGTGAGGGTAGCTTTAGTCGATAGGCTACCTTGGAGATTACAGTGGAGATCTCAAAAAATCTGGTATGGCAAGGGGAGAGTTTCCAGGAAGGAACTTGTAACTTAAGGTTGCAGCTGTCAAGCCACACCTTATCTCCTATCTTCCATGGTTGGAATCAGGATAGATGTTGTTCTTTCATCTTCTGTTGCACTAGGATGTGTGCAGCTTCTGCTTCTTTCCATGCTTCATCTAGATCGGAAAGGTGAGATTCGAGGGTATGGTTGAGGGTTTTCCTAATAGTCAGGTAAGACTGGGGGGAATAACTGAGCATCAGAGCAAATGGCGACTTGTGGGTGACTGAATGTTCCGCAGAGTTATGGGTGAACTTGGCATAAAGGAGAAGGTTGAGCCATTTCTGTGGGATGCCATTGCAGTAAATGTGCAAGTAGGTCTCCAGTTCTTGGTTGTACCATTCTGTCTCCCCATCAGTCTGGGGGTGGTATGCAGTGGAGAGGGAGATATCATATCCCAGGAGGTTTTCCAACTCTTTGGCAAAGGCCGATGCAAATTGTGGGCCTCAATTGAAGAGCAGTTGGTCGTGGAGACCAAAGCATTTTGAACACGTGTTCAAAAAATAAACAGGCTATGCCAGCGGCATCCACTGTTTTTGTACAAGGGATCAATATTACCCCCTTCATAAGCCCATGGTCAACCACGACCATGACAGAATCAAAACCCCACACTGAGGGTAGGTCAGTGATCAGGTCCACAGAAAGGTGCTGGAAGGGGCGGGAGGTGGCGAAATTGAGGGGGACAACAGGGGGAATGGTGGAGTGAGTCTGTACTTTGTGTGCCTGGCAGATGGCACAGCCAGTGACATATCACTGGATGAAAGAGGAAAGGCTGGGCCACCAGTAGTTGTGCAAGAGGAGAGTGACAGTCTGAAGGTGGCTGCCATGACCCCCCTTGAAAGAGGAGTGGGCAGTGGAGACAATGTCATGGTGTGTGTCAGTTGGAACGTAGAGGTGGTTTTTAAAGTAGAGATGGCCCTCAATATAGGACCAGTTGGCGGCAGTGGTGCAGCAAAGAGGAGGTGTTTCTTCCTCCATACAATGGAGGGCATCCAGCACAAGTGGATTGGTGGCAGAGGAGGAGCAGATTTTGTCTGTGAATGCCATATTGATGACATGGAGTTGGTGGTTGAAGGCTTTGTCAGGTAGCATCTGGACAGCACAGTTGTCGCCAGATGTGTCTACAGTGTCCTTCCTGGACAAGGCATTCACAGGGGCCATCTTGCTCCCTGGAAGAGCAACATAGGACAAGTTGAAGTCCTGGAGAAAGAGCAACCAGTGTGCCTGCCTTGGCAACAGCTTCCATGGCTCTTTGAAGTATGTCAAGTTCTTGTGGTTGGTCTGTACCACCACAGGGTGAGAGGAGCCTAGAAGATACTGGTGCCATTCCTCCAAGGCATGTATGACGGCAAGCAATTCTTGGTCAAAAACATTGTAATTCCGTTCTGCCGGAAAGAACATTGTAAAGTCTATAATTAGTGTGTGTGGGTGCGAGGGGAGAGTCGTCCCAAGGGGTTTGTTGTCGGGTTGTCAGTATGAAGGGTTTGCTGGACTGACCATGGCGCGTCGCTGACAAATATTACTAAAAAAGGAAAAAAAGTGTGTGACGAAGATGGGGTGGATAGAAAAATCCAGTCAAGGACAAGGACCAGATATGAAATAAATGGCCTAGGACGAGGGCCGGAATGGATACGAATGGCCTAGGATGAGGGCCAGATATGATACGAATGAAAGCGAGACATGAAATTTTGGGTGAGAGATCAATGTGAGGGAGAAAACTCCATTTCAAGTCGAAATACAAGGTTTTTATAGTCCAGGTTATGACCCAGACTTGTTGTAACTATGGGAATAAGCTATAAGGAAGTATTGCTTGAGCATAAAAATAATGTAGCTAAAAAAAGGGGTCCAACTACGGAAAGCTAAAACTAAGGCAGTCCGAAATAGGAAATGCATGTGGACAAGTGGAAAGGCGAGCAGATTAGGTCAGATAGGGGGAATGTAACCCTAAAATGTATGTACACCTTACATCCGAGGGGGACTTTGAACTCTGACTGTCCCCAGTCAGTCCGACAACCATGAGGGATGACAATGACAATGATCAGGAAGTGGTTGATGACAAGGGTAGTGTGCAACAACAACAACAATGGTGATGGTGATGATGAATGATGATGATTGGGAAGCAGGAGGCTATGACATTGGGTGACGACATGGGTAGTGTGGCAACAACAACAACAACAATCATGAAACAGGGACGGACCATTCCCTAGTCAGTCTGATGGAATGAGGGGCAGAACACTGGCAACAATGGTGAAAACGGTGATCCTGAAGCAGAAAGCAATGACAGCAATAGCAATCACGAATCAGAGGATGACAACAATGGTGGTGATGATAGTCTGAAATGGTAGTCACGGTGTCCGACATTCTTTGCAAGTGACTGGGTGCCTGAATGGTGGAGTGGGTCAGATGATTTCAAGGGTGGATGGCGGGTAATGATGATAGTGAAAGGATGGGGAGAGGAGCACTTTTGTTATGTGGACTGTGTCTGTGGGACTTGTCGGTAGTCCTGTGTCAAACCTATGGCGTTTGCGCATCACTTCGTCAGGGTAGGGACTATGTCTGTGCACATCCAATGCAGTCTGTCCAAGTCTGATGCTCGATGTCTGCAACGCGAGCCTAAGCATGAAAAACGAAAGAAATGTATGGTGGATGAAAATGTAAGTACAAATGATGAAATCAAATGAAATAAGACCAGATTGTGAGTGTCTGACTCAACTTGTGGTGTCGTCCGACTGCTCGATATCCGCAATGGGGGCCTAAACGCGAAAAATGATATGATATGAAAGAAAGACATAAGTACAAAGTGATAAGATTTGAGTAAAACGAAACCGATTGCAAGTGTCCAACTTGACTTGTCTTCATCGTGCTTCTTTTACATCTATTCCTGCGTTGGATTGAAACGATGCGCTATTTGCATGACCAGATGATGAATTTGAATGAATGGTTAAAGTGTGCTGTGTCCTATGCACATTCGAAGAGCAGAAGTGTACATAGGTGGTTTGAGGACACGAGGATCTGAGAATAATGAAGAAGAGTGACTGCAATAGATGTTTGAAAAAAGGGATAGACTACGAGATATGTTTGTTTTCTTTTTTTGTCCTTTTGTGTTGTTTTTCGATGAATAAACAATGAGTGATGAGCACTGGCCTAAACCCAGGGTGAGACAGAAATCACTGGATGAAAACCAGGGTGAGATGAATACATATCATGGTGTTTTTTGGATGAGGTGAAATGAGCATGCCATGGTCAAAATGTTAATGAAAGTCAATTGCACGGATAGAAATCGAGATTTGATGCGAAGATTTGACATGAAAATTTTACAAATGAAAAACAGAGAGTCTCAGGACTCCTCTCCTCTGAGAGGGACTGTTCCCGATGGCCTCCTGGTCATTGAAATGGTGCTGAGGAGACGGTTAGGGCGCCCTGAAGAAAGTTAAAAAAAAAAAAAGTTAAAATGAGCAGATCCCCGGATCAAAGGGGAAACGCCCTTGAATGGGTAGAGCGAACATGGACAGTAAATAGAACAGGATCAAGGAATGAACAAAGGTGGACTTAGATGGGCGAGTGGACAAGGAATCATGTAGTCCGACAAACAATGAATGCAAAGAGCGTGGAATGGTGAAAGTGGGGGTGGTTGTGCTCAAATTGCATGATGCTAAGTTAGATGAAAGGGAAAGCAGTGAAACAGATAATGAAATGCATAAAAGGGGTGATGTTTTCGAAAAAGACACATCAGGTAAGGAAGAGGGTATTGATGGGTCGGAAACAAATGATGGCAGCGGTACAGGTAACGGTGAACGTGGCTGAGAAGACAGTGGCAGTGCGGATGACGATGAACATGGTTGAGAAGGTTGCGGCGGTGCGGATAACGGTGTGTGCAGTTGAGAAAATGGTGGCGGGACAGATAATGGTGAGTGTGGTCGAGAAGGTGGCGTCAATGACGGAAGCAAGGCGGATGACGAGAAGGCAGGTTCCTGCTCGAAAGAGGGTGAGGCAACGAGAGGCAACGAGTCTGAAAAGGAAGGTGATGAGGGGGACTTTGGGGAACGCAGTCCTAAAGATGTTGGGTCGGGAGAGGATGCAGCTAAAACTAGAAAGGGGGAGACGATGTCAGCACACGCAGCATCCTCCGAAATATTACAAGGCACGTCGGATTCTACTGATGCAAGAGAGGACGGAAGGTTAGCGTTGACGAGCTCGAACGAAATGTTACTGGGTGAGATGTCCTGCATCGTTGTATGCACGACAGGAGACGAAGCTGGTGGGGATGATGAAATAGCGTCAGTAGTGATGATTTCAAGAGGGACATTACTTGGTAGTGTTGAAGGGATAGGAAGCGGCGCGGAATGTTCTGGGACATAACACTTGCAGTCACGATTGCATCCCAGGTACCAGTCCTGGACCTCAGCGACGAACACTGGCCAATCTGGCGTCCACGCGGATACCTGTTGTGACATTTCCCAGAGCTCAGCTTCGTCCAAATCGGCATATCGGATTGCTACTTTGATCTTTTGTGTGTCAGTGAGTCTGATATTCATCACCAGGAAGTTGACCTGTTGTAAAAAACAAGGTAGGTGAGTCAGAACCTTCCCATCGAATCTGGGTGTGTCCGTGGTGCCTCGATGAGGCAGCTGAAGGAAGTAGCTTGGCAGCAGCATGGATGATAACGAGACAGCTGTGAAAAAAAAGATAGCGATGCATGATGACGAAGACGTGGGTAGACAGCAATGATGAGGATAAGGGATAGGGCCACGAAGGTCGTGAAGTGCGCGTGGTTGGGATCACAAGTTCTGGTGGCAAGGACGAAAGGAGGAAGATCTCGTCCCTGGCGCTGAGAGGGGCTGGCAGACGATGATGGTGATGATAATGGTGATGGCATAGAGCGCACGTGAGCTGTGAGACCACAAGTGACGATGTTAGCGATTGAAAGGAAACCCTAGCTACGAGCTAGTGTGCAAAGGGATTTCGCCCACTGAGGGGTGATGGTGGCTGATGGTGATGGTGGCGAAGATGGCGATGGTCGTAGCAATGATGAGGGTCCTTGGAACCGCAAGTTTGATGGCGACCACAAAAGGAGGGGATCCCATCTGGACCACAAGCGACAATGGTGATGATTGAAAGGAAAACGATGGTGGCTGTAAAGCACATGTGCGGTGTGAGTAGGGCGGCAATCCTGACTGCAAGCAAAGACGAAGAGAGTCTGAGCTGGACGAGAGGCGATGATGAGCAAAGACGACAATGACGATGCAGCGATAGTGAAGGTTGTGAATATTGGGGTTGTGAGTGCTGAGGGCAACGACCTAAGAATGGGGTTTGTCCCCCGCGTGAACAACGATGTTGACGATTGAGAGGGAGATCCTGGCTGCGAGTGAGGGCGAATGGGATCTGAACCGGATTAGAGGCGAAGATGTGCCACAATGATGATGCGTGAATGATCAGACTACCAGCTCCAGCAACAGAGATGAGACATGCAAGAGGCGATGAGAAGTGTGTGGGGATCGCAAGAGATGCGTGATGAAGATGGTACGCGCGCGAACAGTGGATCCACAGGCACTATTGGTGACGACCAAAGGGGGTTCATTGGGATCACGAGCAACGATGGTGACGATCCCCCAGGAAACCTGGCCTCCAACAAGGGTGAAGGGGAATCTGAGCTATGGAAAGGAGGTGATGGGCACTGGTGACGGTAAGGTGATGGGTGGCAAAGGTCATTCGGTGCATAGGAGGTGCAGGGCTATGGATGGGGGAAATGATTTGGTGACAGTGGCGAAAGGGTTTCGTGCGCGAATACTGGGACCATGAGTGCTGACGATGATGAAAAGGAGGGTCCCATGGACCACAAGCGACAATGGTTATGGTCGAAGGGAGATGCGAGCTAGCTAAAAAAAAAGGAGAGACGATGGGCAAGGATGGTGGTGATGGCGTGGTGATAATGAGAGTTGTGTATGTTTGGGTCTGTGAGTGGTGATGCGACAGCAATGAAAGGGAGGGGTTCTCATCCCTCAGCATAAGTGATGTTACGGTTTTGGTACACCCCCCGGTCTTTTTCTCTTCTACCCTCAACCGAGTACCACACGTGACCACCCGTCA
>JBBPQP010001372.1:0-10782 GCA_038092555.1 Boletus subgraveolens | reverse complement strand
CGATGTCTTCCACGCCTCCCTTTTATCAACCTATCAGGAAACTCCCGAACACGGACTGAACTTCGCTCGGCCCCTTCCGGAACTCCTAGGGACCGAGGAGGAATACAAGATTGAAAAGATCATCAACCATCATGGCACTCCCCGGAGAAGGCAGTACCTGGTACACTGGCGGGGATACCCGGACTCAGAACAGACATGGGAACCAGAATCCCATTTAGGAAACACCAAGGCTATCCTCTCAGAGTATAAAGAAAGGGTCGGACTCTGAAACCCTTCTTTCTCCAGAACCACCACCTTCGCCTATGTCTTTTCCCCACATTCTCTCCATCCCTCTATCCGTCCGCCTCTCTCGTCTGCCACCCACCGCTCGTTGCCTTCTCTATGTCAGCATTCTTGAAAGATCTCAAACATCGGAGACACTTGAGTCCCTCCCCTTCTTCGTGAGCGATGAAACGCTCTGCCACCTCGTCCGACAATACCGCCTCTATACAACCCTTCAATCCCTTCTCCCCTGGGCCTTTAGGGTCCAGACAAGTCTCACTCCCTTCTTGGGCCCCGGTCTCATTGACGCCCGAGATTCCCCAGCCCCCATCCTTGCCATTGATCAAACTGTGCTCGAGCTTCAAAACAACACCCTCAACCACCTGCACGTTGCAGGAATCAACCTCTGTATCGCCCTCCTTCCCTTTGGAGACCTATCCATTATTCTCCATCCCATCATCTTCGCCCTCCCCCAGACAGAGCGGGAGCGATATTATGACAACACCCCTGACCCTTCCTTCCCTATCCGCCCTCTGTTACGACTACCACCCGGTAGGCGTAATAAATAGACACGAAGCGTAGAGCCGCCTTGAGCCTAACTCTTGTTGATCCTAACGGCGTAGGATTCCTTCAGGCTTAACGCGAGCCTGGAGACGGACGACGAGTGATACTAGGGATAGTACCACGAGGAGGCCGACGACGGAGAGTCCCAAGAGTCTGAGGTCAGACGACCTGGATGATGGGGACGACGTAGGGTGACGAAGTCGGCGTCGAATAGGACGAGTTCTCCTGACGGGGGTGGAGAACCTGGAGACAAGCCAGCGACGGCGAGCCGTTGGCAGTGAGGGAGAGCAAGAGGTTGCTCGACCTTGAGGACCTTAGGAGGGTCTAAGGTATCGACAGCGGAGTCCTTCAGCGAAGGAGGAAAGAGGGGAGGGCGAGGTAGAGGTCAAGCAAGGGAATGTTGCAGGGAACGGGTGATGATTAACCACAAGAGTAACCGTAAGGTGTACACTTTAGGTGTCAGATCAAGGTTAGAGAGAGAGAGGTGTTCGAACGGAGTTCGAACTTATATACCCTGGCCGTAAGGGCTTTAGGGCAGGTATATCCCAATCTGGTAATGGTGGTCCGTGCGCAGTCTAACCTAATATAGTAAGAGTCCGTATCCGCAATAGGAAACCCGGGAGCAGTGTGGCGAGGTTATCGCCCAATTAGGCAGGAGGGGTCCTGCGTGGGAAGTTCATGAACACGAGGACGCGTCGTGGGAATAAGCGTAGCGCGACGTGTTGTGATGGCACATGAGTGGTCACAAGACAGAAGTGAGGTCGTGGCGCGGCATGAGGTGGCGAGGTGGTGTTGAGGAGAGATCTGGCCTCAACTGAGGCCTGGGGATCGCCGAGGAGAGCACAGGAGGGCGGCTGTGCGAGAAGGCACTGGTAGTGCCGAGCAGCGGTGCAATGGCAGAGCCGGAGAGATCCGGAGGGCGTAGGGGTGGGAAGATCCCGGGGGATTATCCAGGGAAGATCCAGGGAAGATCCTGGGGAGATCCAGGGAGGATCCGGGATCGGGACACAGGAGGGCGGCTGTGTCGTGGAGCGCTGCACGAGGAGGAGTGCAGGGGAAGGCAAAGCTGAGTCGTTGCAGGACGTGTAGGGTTGAGCGTAAACGAGCGCGAGAAGCGCTGGGTCGGGTGGTCAGTGACAAGGTGGTCACGTGTTGGTATGCGGTCGAGGATGGAAGGAGGAAAAAGACCAGGGGTAGTACCAAAACCGTAACACCCTCTCCATGCAATACACATGACACATTTGCAAGACACATGACACACCGACAGACTCCCTTGGTGATATTACAATTTGATACATTACTTCCAATTTCACATAAATACTGGCTGGGATTGACCCTTCCCCCTCCCAGCTTCTTACCTCTGTGTAGCATATTCTTGATCCAGAATTGTTCCCATACTTCTTTCTGTTCCACATCATGCACCTACAATGATACAAGATACTATATGTGTATGATCTAGATACATGAAGTTCAATAAAGACATGACATATATTTACTGCATGAAGACTATGGAGTGTGAGTAGATTAAGAGTACAAGAATGTGCCAGGGGGTGATGTGATCAACTAGCCTAGTCATCTTTGCCAGTCTTGCGTTTCCTGGATACATGGTGAGTAAATGCAATATTCCAAAACACAGATATGTACTTTCATGGAGGATCACTGCCTCTGCTACTTTTCCTGGCAAGTCTCTGCTTAGCACTGCTTTTTGGCTTCTTCACAGCCTCAGTAGCAGGAGGAGGGATGTGATTTTTTTTGCTGATGGTGTTGTCTCAATGCACATGCTGGGATGGGATAGGTTTTCTCTTGGGTTGCTCAAGAGAAGTTGCCTCTGCACTCTCAGTTGTAGTGCTTTGAGGCATGGGTAGGTTTATCATGCTGTGCTGAGTGGATGGAATAACTGGCACAGGAAGGACATTGATGTCAGAGAGTGGTCTGTGCAAAGCAAACAGAGCAGTAGATGCAGGAGGAGGAGGGGCCAGCAGAATCGGCGAAGGTATCCGAGAGTCTGACAGAACCACCAATGGACTTGTAGATGTGCTGTCAATACCACTGAAGTTGAATATGTCCAGCACAAGTTGGTTATGGTTCTGATTGAGGCCACCCATTCTGAACATTCCAAACTGATTGACATTGAGGTCAGCAAGCCCTGGGTACATTATTGACAGGGTCAAAGAGCCCAAATCCAAATCATGAAGTGAGGTAGTCCCAGGAGGGACAAAGGAATAGCTTTGCATGTTCGTCCCAAAATGGGATGCTGTGGTCACTAAATCTGATAAAGACACACAGGAGTCACTCCACAGTGAGCCCCTGAAATCCAACCAGCCAGTCAAGCCCTCAGAATTGAGGAGGCTTGTAAAGGTTCCCACTTTGAGTGTATCCATATGACTAGAGCTGAAGACTGATGGAGATATCATTGGTGTTGGAAAATGAGGTGGTGTGGATGTTGCAAGATGTTGCATGGTAGCTGGGGATGTTGCAGGATTTGGTACTAGTGTGGGTATTGCAGGATGTGCAACTGGGGGTGTTGCAAGCTGTTCTTGGGCTGTGGATATTGCAAGATCTGTGGATGCAGGTGTTGCAGGAGGCACAACTGGGGGTGTTGCAAGCTGTTGTGAGGCTGTGGGTATTGCAAGATGTGTAGGTACAAATAATGGTGCAGAGGATATTGCAAGATGAGGTGTGGGGGATGTTGCAAGCACTGTAGAGTTTCAAGGAGGCGATGTTGCAAGATGGGGTATGGGGGATGTTGCAAGTGTTGCAGTATTTGAAGCCAACAATGGACTATAAGTATTGGGGGGTGGGTTCATCTCTTCTTCATCAGTGCTGTCCCCGCCCCCCTCAGTGGACTTCTTGTTCATCTCCTCACCTTCCTCCTCTTGTCTGGAGCGACCTACTTGTTGCACTGAATTGTCCTCTTTGTCCATATCGCCCCCAGCAGGGGCTTCCTCAGCCTCCTGGGCAACATTATCTCTATCTTCCAAAGATGCTGGTATTACATCAGTTAATTACTTATGCAACATTCTGTGCATAAACAGTACTGACTGAATACCTCATCCAGAAACTCACCAAATGCTTCGACTACCTCACTTTCAAACTTGCAGTAGGCATTGGTGAAGTCATGGCTGTCACTGGTCTTTCCTGTGTGTATACTAGATAGTTATCAGTACATCTGTGGGTCAAGGATATAGGAATGTGCTGACCTCACTATGAATTTTCCACCCTCAGGATCAAGAGGGTCAATACCCCCCATCAAGACAGTGAACTTCAACCCCATTTGGTTGCCCAAGTGACCAAGAATGTGTTGCAGAACCATGCCACATTGTTGTATATTGCTATCCATAGATGTCAGCATGTGAAGGGTGCAGGTATAGATCAACACTTACCAGTGACGAATGATTGGGTCAGTCTCTACTATGTTGTCATTGTCATTGCCATTGCCATCATCAGACTCAGGGTTGGTGGATTCTTCACTCACCTTGCGAGACTTCTTTCTCTTCTTCACATCATCCTTTTGCACCTCACTCAGTAGATGTATTTCTTCTTGAATCTTGGGGGACTCATTCTCAAACATGTCATGGATCTTCTTGTTGATGTCAACGATCAGTGTGCCAGCTTCCACCTCCTTCTGTACACGAGATGTGTAGTATTTCTTCAAATATATCTTCCAAGGCTTCTTGATGTGTGTCTTGGACTGGAGGAGGCCATTCATAATTTTCGTGGTCTTGTTATTGGCGGCACAGTTGTTGCCAGCACTGTTATGCCAGTGCATTCAACACCTGATTTGCCTCTGTTGATGGTTGATAGCATCAGCAAGAGTCTTCTTCTAATCTTTAGAGAGGTGTGTGTTGGCTGACATGCCAGGTAGGGCACTTGGACGCTTAGGCCACCACTGAAAGAATCTGCTGTAAAGGGCAGGCCAATACTTCGTGTAGAAACAACTGCTGATCTTCTTGAATCCAATGAGCTTTTGCTGAAGGAAGGCTTTTTGCTCTTCCAATGTCCACTCTGATGGCATCTTGGAATGATCAGTGATAGCTTAAACACTTGAGACAAATACATAGGAACCTTTGATGACACACAAATTTTCTTGCAGATGAGTATACTGATGCATCAAGGCACATGTTTTGTGAATGCTATGTGGTGGATGGAACAATCTGAATGCTGTGCCAATGTGTCCGAAAGCTGTAGCATGAAGATGTGCAAACCAAGTGCATGAGTTATATAGAGTGTGATGGAGAGGTGTTGGAAGGAAATGTGTAACTGGTGGTAGCGTTAATGTGCCTATGAGATGACCATGGCATGATAGTATATGTATGGCCAATTGGGTTAGTAAATGATCTAGAGTTCATGAGATCTCACCTAGTCCTTCTGACTTCATAGTTAATGATTTACTAGGTGATCTAAGATTGGGATCACTTGCAAAGCTGACTTGTTGCAGGCACTCTTGGATTCTACATAAAATTTGTACTTCCTATTCAGTACTTATTGTCTGATCCAAAAGGACATCAGGTGCAGTCTGGTATAGCAAAAGGCTCTTGCACTCTAATTCACTCACATTGGTACCCTCCATGGCATTCAGGAGCAGGTCCTCCAAGATCCTGACAACAGTGTGAGTAACTTTGTAAAGTGAGTCTTCATCATGTCCATGCTCTTTGGAGGGGGGGAGTTTCCAAATATCAGCCTCAATAGGCTTGATAGCAGAGAGCATGTCATATATTTCATTGTAGTTCCCTGAAGATATAAAACTCTCACAGAGAGCTGACATCCATTCATGCAAGGACTTCCCAATGACCAGCTTGAGTGCATTCCAAAGCTGATATTCCGATTCAACAATGGGCCTGCTCACATTATGGTGTTAGATGCTCACAAGCCTTTGATGCAATGTTCTGCATGCCTAGCTAGCCTTAGGCTCGCTTGGTTTGTTCCCTTGGTTCTTTTGCTGACCAGCACTGTCAACACTTCATATGAGCATGTGAAGGATGTGTTAATATGGATATAAAAATACCATTGGAACAGGACACTGCTTATGGATTGTCAAGGTTGTCCGATGAGGGCAATGACTTGTTTGGAAGCTCTGCCAGTGAGGTTCCCTGAGTTCAGCACAGACTAATACTATACAATGACGGACACATGGTGATTTCAGTTTGTCATTTGTGATATTCTGCTGTTTCTGTGTGAGTTTCTTGTTGATCATGCTGTGATTCCTGGGGAATAGGTTCAACGAGTATGAGCAGCAGGGAGAAAATGTAACTAACTTCTCATAATATTTCACTCAATACCTGTGAGTGGCCAAAGTTTTCTTGTCTGAAGTAAGGTGGATCTTTGGTTGACCCATGGCATTGAGGTGGTGTGGCACATGGTGAGAAAATGAGAGACTCACAAGGAGTACCAAGTGATGCCACTGAACTGTGTTTGAGTTCAGTGGGTTTTCAGACACCTGTATGTATAGGAGATTTACTCACCACCTCAATTTCTCTGCACTCCTGCTTTCCAAATGACCACCTGATGTCATATAAAAACATATAGTACCTTAGATAAGTGATTCCAACCCTGCTTATATTGCATTATGATGAAGCAAGAACAGGAGTCTCTTCACCAACTTCATTCACACTCTATCTCTACTACTATTGCTACTAAATCATGTATCATACTAGTACATGGACACTGATCTTCTCTGTCACACCATTGAACTGAATCCATGTCCATCTGCAAGACTTTTACAATGCTCTTTGACCAAATCATCTCTCCTGGGACTACCAGTTCATCTGGATTCATTATCAGTCCATTCAATGTCTTATCTTATCTTATCACTCCATGCTCACTTGAAACTCACAATACATGCTTGCAGAGTATTAAGCAGGCCACAGTTATACAAAGAATGCTCAATATGTCCTAATGCTGCCTCATATTCCCATCCTTGATCACAATCTCCATCATCTGCTGGGCCTGAATCAAACACTTCACTTTGCAATATACCACACCAGAAATGTCAGATATGAGAGGGGAGGCCTGGTGCCTGTGGTGGAAGTTGGTCAACATGGTTGCAACAGGATAAGGTGGACAAATCATTGTGCGATGATGCCAATCACCCTGCCCTTAGTAATAAGATAGTAAGGGCCAGGGACATCAGGCATAGGGAAATAGAATGTGACACCCATGTGAGACTTGGTGTGGTGCTCACTGAGCACAACAGGCAGGTCAGGTTCAAGAGCATCCATTGCAGCAGAGGGATCGAGCACTGCTAGTGTGTCAGGATCAGGAGCATCGGTGTCCATGAGTGCATCAGGTTCAGGAATGCCTGTGGCATTGGAAGATTCAGAACCAGACTTGGACTCAGCTGGAGGTAGATCAGATGCCTGGGGCATATTGTCCATATCCAGCAACTCAGAATTGTCTGCAGGAGGCACTTTGATGTTGACGTTGATAGAAGAAGACAAATGTGGCTCTGTCGCCAAGATGCTGGCATGTTGACAAGCAACTGCAACAATCTGTTCTACACCAGCTGGAGACAGACTGACACTTTGGATGAGAGTTAGTACTTCTGCAATCAAATGTAATCTAACCACACAAAGCATCAAAAGGAATAATCGATCAAACCTTCAAGCTCATCAATGGAAGCAGGAGTAGAGGGCATTATAGCCATCACAATACATTGATGATTTGGGGTGAGGACCCAAGCGAAATGCCGGGCATTTTATAGCCTTTGACATGCAGATGGGCTCGTGTCCAACTGTCCGAGATCCGTGGACAATGTGTGCCATGGTGCAAGGTGTGGCCCATGCACAAGATGTGCTATAACATAAGGTGTCCTTTTTGGAACAATGGTGAACTTTCAATGCAGGTTTTTTTGAAGTGTTGCAAGATTTTGGTTCAACTGGATTTGGGTTGGATGGCAAAGTACAGTAAGCTGGAATTTTGCCCAAGTCTCAGATCTCAGGGACAACATGTTGCTACTTGCAACAGAAGTATGTACAGTATGGAGTAAATGAATAGCTAATTTTGATGGCAGACTCTGAGGATGGTGTGGCCATCACAACAGACATGGGTGGACTCCAAGGATGTGTGGCATGAGACAAGCATAGGCAGACTCTGAGGATGGTATGGGCACAAGCCACTTCTACAAAGTTGGACCAGAGCACAACTCCCATCTTGTTTTGATCCACACACATATCACACTTCTCCAACTTGAATTGCAGTCATGCAAGTCCTGCTGGTCTGTCACTGAGTCTGTCCAACAGTGTTCCTGACTCCCATGAAATGTCAGCTGTCCCAAGTTCCTTGTAGGAGATGGAACCACAAGGTGCCCATGTAGTGCCAGGTAAAGCACTGTTCAAGGCCCAGAGTGTTGCAATGCTCAGCTGTTGATCTCATTTCAGGTCACATAGTTACCAGTCTGCATTTGTCTCCACTGCTCTCCAGGAGAACCAAAGGACTGAAATTGAGGCTACATCATGAGCAGAGCAAACTCAATGGTTCAGTCACTTTATGCTACCAAAAAATTCAATCAGATGAAACTGGAACTCTGAGAATGAAGAAGAAAACCATCTATTTGCACAGGGACCCAGAGAAAAAGCCAAGTAGAATATCAGATTTCTGCAATGTGGCTATCCCTGAGGTCATTGACGACCTGCTGGAGTGTGTTGATCTTTTCATTCTCAATAATGGCCCTTGGCAGCAAACCACATTGGTGAGTTTAAACAGCGGGTTGCACTACTTCTTAGATGTAACCTAATGTTGTCATAGGACTTTCCACTTCTTGTTTGGATGCAGGAAGATTGTGACAAGTTCCTCCAAGAATTCATTCATATGGAAGGACACTGCAAAATAACCATATGCACACGCTGTAAGACTGAGCCTGCAACACATTGGTGTCATGATTGTCTAGGCATTGATATGTATATGTTGCAAGAGTTGCATATTGGAAGCCCATATGAGCCTGCCCCTTCATCTAGTCAAGGTCTGTGTTACTGCCATATGATATGCCATTGTTGACACTTGTTACTCAGGAATGGACCGGCACACACTGGATCCAAAAATTGCTCAAAGACTTGGGCCTGGTCATCCAGCTTGGCCACTGATCAGGAGAATCATGCTATCTTCCAAGGGCCCTGCATTTTGATGATTTCGTGATCATTAATGGCAATGGGATCCATTCCATTACTCTATGATTTTGCAGCTGTGAGTTTGCAGAATCTCATGTCCAGCAACTCCTGCAATTCTGGCTATTTTGTTATGGTCGTAATCGGATATTCTTTTTCTTTATTTTATCAGATCACGTGATAGTCATGTGTGCTCACCACATCAGTTTCACTTTCTCTAGAGCCACTAGATGGACTCACGCCATGGATGCACTTTGGTTCTTTTTCTCTTCCCCGATCGGATCTGAGATCCAATCCCGATATGGTTATATGTATTCCCACATTCATCTCCGTCATGCTTCCATTTCACTCCCACCATCAACATGCATATTTAATCACCGCTCCTTCCATTCCACATGCCTATGCCTCACGTATTTAATTACCATTACCCTATGCCCTAGATCAGTAGATCTAGCCACAACATGTACACACATAGTATGCATATAAAAGACCAGAGAACTACGGCTGGAATCCCCAGTCTAGTCTCTTTGGATATTCTCATCTAAAGCAGGACTCAAGAGACTCTAGGGCTTACTTTGTATTTCCCCTTCACTTCTTTCGACTTGACATCGATCGTAGTTTGGTGTTACCTGAAGCATAGTTGCTTTGGTTCATTTCATATTTCCTGCAAGTACTGATAAGCCACAAACTGCAGCCATGTTACGAATTGTCATCAAGTTTACTCTTTTCCTCTCTCTCAAACTACCATCATGCTATCCCATTGTCATCTACCGGTAACACCATTTGAACACTGCTGTTACCTAGTTATTTTCTTACCTTTTCCCTCATTGACTTAATCCTTACTTTCCATCACCTTCCATGATATTCCATCATCAGTCAGCTCTTTCTTACCAATCAGTCTTTCATCTTCTATGAAGTTCTATTTCTCTTTGTTTGTCTTTCATTTTTCTTTGTCTATTTAAACCCTTGTAGTTCTACTTGTATTCCCAAGTTAGACCTACTTGGTATAACCACCACTTTGTTGTTGAACCTCTGCTCTCTAAGTCATCATTGAACTTTTGAGTCAATGCTTCTCATTTACCTTTGTCATTGTAGAAGTCCTACTAGACAGTATCTTTGAAAGACTGAGTCTACTTCTATCCTTATCTGGGCTAGTTGTAACAAAAGGTCTAACTTTTATCTGAAGCTATGTACCTTTGGTGTAGTCTTCCACCATTTCCTCTCAACTCCCACCCTCGACCTCTCACTGGTGGCGTGGACCTCCAGGTGAAGACTCTGAACATTCGAACTCTGAACAAGGAGAACCATCTCCTGACTTGGACCCTGACCTCAAACTCCCTTCTTTTAAAGATTGAGACAAGACCTTAGATCTCTCTCATAATCTTTCCTCATTACTACACCTTCCCTGACATCCAACCCCACCCTCTCCTACCCCCACAACCTCTAGACCCCTCTTCTCTCTTCCTTCCCCTGCTCCACCACCCCCACCACCGTTTCCTTGAGCACCCCCTCCATCTTCATTTCCCCACATCCCACTGCCAACTATGTGTTATAACTATGACCAAGAGGTGTTACGATTATGGCACTCCCCCAGTCTTTTTTTTTCTTTATCCAACAACCTCGTGCCCTTTCGTGACTACTCCAGTCACTGGACCACCCGCTGCGGCGCATTCTTGCGCTCATTTACACTCGACGCTTGCGTCTTACAACGGCCCGACTTCACCCCCTCGGCACTGCCCATCCCTGCAGTGCCCCTCCCGACACAGCCGTCCTCCTGTGTCCCGATCCTGGATCTTCCCTGGATCCTCCCTGGAATATCCCTTTAGGATCTTCCCACCCCTCTCCTTCTTTAGGGCTG
>JBBPQP010001371.1:0-10800 GCA_038092555.1 Boletus subgraveolens | reverse complement strand
CGGCGCGTTAGGTCTATCGCTGGTCCACATCATGTGGGAATGATGTTGTAGATGAGTTCCACACCTATTGTCTTCCATCTTTGTGAGATGCTGTCCGTTCACCTAACCCCTGTCCATCCTCCGTACTCATCGCCCGCTTTGGCTCACGAGCCACTGACACCCGCTTTACGCTTTGACGACAATGGCCCCCACATCCACACTAACTGTGGATGTTATAAATGTGAGGATGAGCTCCTGTTTTCTGTCCAACATTCCTTCAGAGAACGTCCTATCTCCCACTCCACGTGGAGCTCCAGATTTCTATCCATTCTATTCCATCGTTCCTTGTCGTGCCCAGGAATGGACTATGTTAACCCTCACTATGTCACACTCCAAAACTATGCTCCCGGTTCTAACCACGTACACATCTTGGTTTTCGCCGAGGGTATACCGTTTCTGACGAGTCCCCCAATAGCACTACGCTCGTGCTGTCAACCCCCCTACCCACCCAGGAGCTATGCACGCGCCGATGCCACAATATTACACGCTGCTGGATCAGCGCCGTATCGAGCGTGTGCCACGTCCACTACACCTCAGTCCTCCTTATGAAAGCATCCCGGCCGTCACCTTCAGTGTCAAGGGTTGGGCTGGTGTCCGCGTGAAGGATGTCCTGAAGGACACGGTCATCATCGATGTCGCGAATGACACGGTACTAGAGCACCACGGGTGGAGGTCGATCGTGGTGAACCTTGAGGTATGGACGGTGGCTTCATCACTGTGTTTGTTGTTCTGAGTCCAACCTCATAGTGGCCGGGCTATGATGCTATGAGTGCTGGCAATCCCATGCATGCGAGAATCGATGTGCGTCCCGGTGGGTGGGATATAACACGCCAAAGTCTGGCCAGAGAGGTGTGTGGTTTACTGTTCAACTTCCATAAGATTATTTCTGTGAGTATCTATTCATACCTATCAAATCCTTCGTTCTTGACGAGAATATTTTGAGACAGAAATATCCAATTTCCCCCGACTGGGAAAGATGGGCATTGACCGCTGGTCCGGAAGGTATCCGTGTGACCGATATTGTCTTGTTATCCATTCATTACTACCGGAACGTTTGGGTCCCCGAATTCTACGTGATCGAATGATTTGCCTCTTTTTTTCTTCACCATTCTTCTTAGCCTTTCTTTCGCACTGTAGAATATTCATATACTTATTTTATCCGCACCCTTGTATATTGACCTCCAGTGCTCCACCGTGGCTTATGGCGCATACTTTCCCTGCTACACACTTCTTGTTTCCATTTTTGCATTCCTCGCATTGGTATATTCTTCCCATCGCATCCTAGACACTGACCGGCACTTCCTAAGTTCATTTTGCCATACCCATACAGCATGTAGTACATTAATACAATCTCATCTCATTCATCTGGAAGCTTTCATTGGGACTGAACATCTTACATAAGCAGTAACTAGTAGCTGGGGTAAGTTGAACATTGACTGGCAGACGGGCCGAGTGTCCGAAGCTACAAAAACCAATCTCCGTCCCAAATCGTTGTCAAACTTTCCATGAACTTTCTTGTCCAATGTCCCGTCCGACCTGTACCAATATTACTAACACGCAAGCAATAGTGATTCTCGTGAGTAGGAGTCTCTTGTCAATGCAGCCTCGCTTTTGAAACTACGTTCGTGTCGAATCGATATTCTACTCAGGCCTGTGAAGGTGAGCCTCCGTCCTGCGATATTCATCTCATCTGTACCCAACTGTCAATGATACCAAAAAAAAAACTGATTTAATGAATACGACCCGCTTGACAAGTGGGAATGTCCGTCGTCTTCCGAGTCTGAGACTGCCCTGCAATCTCGTTTACTCCACAAGAAGCTCGTCACTTACAAACTCTTTGCAGGAACTCTTATCTTGTAATGTGATCGTTTGGTAACTTTGGTTGTTTTGTTGTACTAGTATGATTCTCTCCACCTCTTTGGAGCTGCTTTCATGGGACCTTCGCGGCGTGTCGATAGCAAGTTCATAAGATCACCTATAATCAATCCATATCTCTCCTATTGTATTCTTTTCGTGTATCCGGCAATTCACTAGCCAGCTGAGATTGGGTGACCTGTAGCACAAGAATGTGATGATAGGCGAGGGAATTGACCACTGGGAAAGCAAGCTACATAGCTACATAAGTCGTACCCTCACTGCCTTCATTCCGTCTATTCTAGATCCCGCGGGGTTGGTACACAGTAGGGCATGGAAAGTGAATCACAGTGATTGGTGTGTCGAATTGCATCATTACTACGTCATGCCATTGGCGTATGTGTGTAATTTCCCAAGCTTGAATCCCACAGAAAGCTCGAGAAGCAACAATCACAACGGGATGAAACACATGCACACTTTAGCATTGGCGACAGCATGCATCAAGGAAAACCTCTCCTTGCTAATATCCGCTATCTAATATAATAAGCAGCATCCCAGCACCGCTTTGTGCACCTCATTATCTATATTTTCAGGATTTAATGCAATTGTACGCAAATTAATTAAGAGGTATTTTACACTGGATGCATTCCGAGTCCAACACTTGCTCGTCGAGAGCTTCAGAGGCTGCAAACTTCAGATGTAGTTGTAAGTGACTTTTGATTGTTACATGCTCGTCGAAGCCTAAACAGACACAGCGGCAGTTACAGAATCAACTTGGCTACAAGGCTACAAGGCCCGCAGGTCTTATTATAGACAACGATGACAAAACGTGTACTTCATGACGCTTAGTAGCACAAGATTTAGTTCCTTACAGTCTTCAGCTCCTTCATGGTTAAAGCAAGTGTCATCACCGACTCATCGGAGGGAAGCATACACAGGAAAGGTGACGTACAAGAGGGTTGTCAATTGAACTCTGCTGGGTGTGCTCCGTCGTGGCTTGGTCCTCAACAATTGCGGTAGCACTAGCTTTCCAAGGGAGATCCCACAACGGCTAAAAAGATGTCATTGGGGGAATGCATCCACAAGGGGGCTGACATACAAGAGAATCAGTAGGGGCATTCTTCTGGGTGGACTCATCTATGGCTTGGTCCTCGACAATTTCAGAGGCAGATTTTTGCCAGATGTAGATGCTATCCCCCCAGTACTGCGATCGGTGTCATTGACGTGAAGATTCTATGACAACAGAGACGTACAGGCATTGGATGTTGATATAGCAAGATAGTAAGTGGTGTTGTTCGAGGGATTGTTGGATTCGTACCCACTTGGAGCCCTGTATTTATACCCGCTCCTGGATCAAGCAACCCACCACACGTTGTGCCGGTCCGCGTTCTGTGAACTTAGCCGGCTTTGTGTGGCCGCATCCACCTGCCAGATTTGAAAATTAGTCACATTGCAGAACACGCTCTTTCTGAACCAGGTATAGATCTGTTCATACCGTTTCACCGTATTTTGGGTACTTTGATGCGAACACATTGTTTACGGTATCCGAGAACTTCCCAAAAACGTCCTCTGAAGCTTGCTTGTTTCGGAGCGTTGAGCACTGTAACCGAACCTCCGAGGAATAGAAGCACTCCGTTCGGGGCGCTGATCAAATGTGGGGAAATCCAGAAAAAATGTGCTGATGTGACTGGTGTGAATGTCGGATAGGATGACGATATATACACCAAGAGCTACATTTAAAGAGGTGGATTTAGTGATACGATCTCTTGTAGAACAGCGCGGTTTGAATTGTGGGCGACGTACATACCTACCTGGAAGGAAGCCATGTCATGGTGAGGGAGAGGTTGTGTGTAGACAGTGGCGCAGGGCTAGGATCATCACAAAAATGCTATTCAGTTCTAAGAGCATGGAGCCGACCACCTTGGGGTTCCCGGTCAGCTGCTGAGCCACGAGGCTCAGCTGACGCTGATTATGCTGTAGTCTTATCCGGGCATGGGAGAGTTCCCGTCCCTCAACCCAACGGAGATGAAAACGGTGCTGCCAGCCATCATCTCCCCAAAAGAGTCTGCAAAATCATTCGTGTTCCCGGTACCTATGATCGCACTCTCTCGACCGGTCCTGATCCTCTAGCATAGAAGACACGATTTCACCAATCGTCGACCATTTCGAACCCTTATACTGATATGAACGCGGAGCCGATGAGTTGAAGCGAGTCGCATAATTCAAAAAAATAACTCACTGTCAGGTTGTTTGTCAGCCTGGTTCAGCTGAACGGTAATGTGTTCCCTTCCTGAGCAATCACAGCAGGGAATGGTGTGACTGAAGCCGGACTACCCTTGATGTCGGCGGAGACAGAACGGTGCCGCTTGTGCAATTGACCTAAAATCGATCAAAACGATACCAATTCGAACCCTGCATGGTCCGCGATGGATTGGATCGGTATCAACATCAACAATGGCAACACGTGCCCTGGACGTAAATGTGAAACAACACTATGTAGTTTGCATGGAGTAAAGGGGTCAACAGAACAATGAGTCATTCTAATTCAGATATTGGCACACCTGTTGAACCGAACTCCCCCAGATTTGAATCGTGTGCCTGATTGTCACTGCGCTAGAAGTCCAATAGAATGTCGGCTGCTGCTCCGTACTGAGGTAACATTTTTCATGGATTATTTGTCTGCGAAACAGCGGAGAAAGGCCAATATAGCCATCCAGGCCAGTGTCCGGTTGGCTTCAAGCCTGAGCAGATGTGAGAAATTGTCGACTAACGAGCGGGGATGGTAGATCCTCCAGTCGAGTATGGATGTGTACGAGACTGGAGGGAAAAGGAGTGAAATTTAACAAGTAGTGGGACGTGTAAGTACGTGGGCGTTGCCCGATCAGGAAAGTATTTATGTAAATTACTGTGGTATCATCTTAGGGTAGTAAGGGAATCTATGTATCGGGCCGCGGGCTGCCAATTTCCAACAGCAGAGACACAGACGGGTGTTCGCTGCATTGGAAGAACACAAGTGCTTTTCCGGATGCGGTCCAAGGCTCGCTCATTAAGAATTTCATAGGCTGCAAACCTCCAGATGCAGTTGGAAACGACTTATGAATCTGATTGTTACATGCTGGTCGAAACTCAAATAGACCTACGGCGGTTACAGGATCAACTTAGCCACAAGGTTACAAGGCCGGCAGGTACTATCACAGACAACGATGACAAAATACACGCTTCATGGCGCTCAGTAGCACAGGATTTGGTTCGTTGCAGTCTTCAGCTCCTCCGTGGCTTGCAATCCGACAATTTCAGAGGCATCATACTTCCAATTGCATAAGGTATCCTCCCAGAACTGTGATAGATGTCATTGATGTGAAGATCGTTTCGTTTAAAAACAAAGACATACAATGGGATCAGTAGGGGCACTCTTCCGAGTCTGGGTGCACTCCTCCGTGGCGTGCGAGCTAACAATTTCAGAGGCGTCATTACTGCGATCGGTGTCATTGACGTGAAGATTCTACGATGACAGAGACGTACAGGCATTGGATGTTGATATAGCAGGATAGTGAGTGATGTTGTTCGAGGGACTATTGGATTCGTACTGACTTGGAGCCCTGTATTGATACCCGCTCCTGGACCAAGCGACCCACCACATGTCGTACCAGTCACGCGTTCTGTAAACTTGGCCGGCTTTATGCTGACCGCCGACTTATCAGATCAAATCAGTCCGACATTGCAAAGTGTTCTCTTTCTGAAACGGGTATGGTTTCCTACACTCATCGTGTATTGAATACTTTTATGGGCCGCCATCACATGCTTCACGGTGTTCGAGACCTTCCCAGAAACGTACTCTTAGCCCTACTTGTTTCGGAGTGTTGAGTACCGTAACTGAACCTCCGAGGAATGGAAGCACACAATTCAAGGGCACTGATCAGATGCGGGAAAATCCAGAAAAAATGCATTGATGTGACTGGTGTGAATGGCGGATAGGATGACGACCATACACCAAAAGCTGGTACGTTAGAAGTGGTTCTAGTGGTGACCAGTCGTGTTGGCACAGCTCGGTTTGAATTGTAGGCGATGTACTTACCTGGAATGAAACCATGTCACGGTGAGGGAGAGGTTATGTGTGGACGCGACGCGAGTCCCCTGATTTCAACCAAGATGGACCCGCAATCTCCATAAAGGAGTCTGCGAAATTAGCTGTGTTCCCAGTCCCATGATCACACTATGCCAACGGGTCCTGGGGCCCGATCCACTGGTACAAAATATAGGATCTCACCAATCATCTATTGTTTGGATTCCTCATACAAAAAATATTAGCGTGAGCTGATGAGTCGAAGCAAGTGGCATGACTAAAACAAATGACTATCTGCCGGGTTGTTTGCCAGGTTCAGCTGAACGGTAACGTGTTCGCTTCATCGGGGATCACAGCAGGCAGTGGGGTGACTGAAGTCGGACTACCCTTGATGTCGGCGGAGACAAAACAGTGTCAGCTTGCACAATTGACTTAAATCGATCAAAATGATAACACTCTGGACGTAAATGTGAACACCAGTTCGCACGGAGTAAAGGGGTCAGAAGAACAATGAGTCATTCTAATTCAAATATTGGTGCGCCGGGTTAACCGAACTACCCCAGGGATTTGAATTGCGTACTTGATCGTGCCAGAAGCATGGCAGAATGATGGTGGCCGCTCTGGACTAACATAGAGTTTTTCGTCTGTGGAACAGCAGGGCAAGTTGAATATAACCATTTACACCGGCGTCCGGTTGGCTTCAGGCCGGAGTATTACCTCTTGATATGAGATATTTACGTTGCTGGCGAGCAGAGGTACAGACTCGAAAAAAGGGGAGGATACTGAAGGACAATCTGCCAGTTATACCAGCACCTCCGGTAAAGATTGTGTTAGACCTGAGCCTCGGACGTGAAAAAATTCGCGGGTAGAATCAGATTTGAACCGAAACAAATGTCGTATGTGACACACCATGCACCACACATCTGCAAATCCGTCCAGCGGTACTAATCGTTGTTGATGTCTGGCATTGCAAGCTGGAAAATGTGATCCTGGCGAATTGACAACCGAGATGAGGTCTGGCTCATCGAGAGATGCACAACAAACGTGTTCGTTCAGGATGATTGTTTCTAGGACTAGTTAGCTTCCAATAAGCAGACATTTTTTGCCGTATAAGAGTCCATATGTGAGCGAGCTGCTTCAACAGGTCTCGGACTAAAGGAGGGAGACAGTATAGTAGTTGAACATACAGTGCTTACGTAATTGTTCCATTGAGTAATCGTGTCACATGTCTGACTCTGGCTAAGAAGGTTGCTGCAATCATTAATGATCATAAGAGTCATCTATCGGTCTTTGATAGTTTAAATTTACATCCTCGGGCTGTCGCTCGTGTCAGTATTTGAGTTCTGCGTCATTTGTCCATGAATGCTTCACCTTGACCCCGAAGGGGAGCTGCAGGGAGAAACACTGGACGGATCCGGCAAAATACAGATGTTTACTTAAGCGTTCTGTCTCATTCCCCACCTCCCAACTTCATTTTTTTGAGGAGACCATGTCTGATTCATTTGCTGATCTTTGGACGTCATCGGCCCCGACCAAGTCAATTTCACAACGACCACAACATAATAAAGTCGGCTCAACTGACACACCGCGTAGACAACAGTACGATGCCTTTTCGATTCTCTCTGCATCGCAACTGTCCAGCAGACCCGTCGTGAACAACCACAACGACCGGCAAGGCCGACAGCCCCAGCCGACTTCACACGCAGAAGATTCATTCAGCGACTTGTTTCCTTCTTCGCTCAGTGGCACTGCAGCGGTCGAAACCCAGACCAAGTCAAGGTGACGATGGCCAAGTGAGCTGTACTCGCACAGAAAGGAAAGGCGATGCAAAATCACGCTGCGTCTACCCAAATTGAACCTGTACATATTTCCTTGCTTTGGGACGCGCTCGACGCGCTGGCGCGACCGACAACCTCCAGTCCACGTCCGCCTGCGTTCATACGAGGAAACACGACGACGGGACACAGTTTTGATTTTGTGCTTGATAGCGTGCATGCAGCCCAGGCAGTACTGTCGACGAGGTCCCCTCTGAATGACGCCGCGATCGAGAACGCCGACTGGGTCCCTCCGAGTTCAACTCGCCACCGCTCTCTCAATCCCGATCCTTATCGATACCTACCAGCGTGTCGGGGTCGAAACCCACAACCATATGGGAACTCGACGAGTTTGGGTCCTCAGAGGTGCTGTCAACCCACCTATCCACCCGGGAGCTATGCACGCACCGATGCCACAATATTACACGCTGATGGATCAGCACTGTATCGAGCGTGTGCCACGTCCACTACACCTCAGTCCTCCTTGTGAAAACATCCCGGCCATCACCTTCGGCGTCGAGGGTTGGGCTGGTGTCTCGCTACGTTTCGGGTTGCGACGTCTGCCAAAAAGTCAAGACCAAAGCGAAGCGAACCCAGCTACATCCGAACGAACCCGCCGACGGACCATGGGAAATCATTTCTATCGACCTAATCGGTCCACTCCCAGAGTCTAACGGAAAGGACGCGATCCTGACCGTCGTCGACACGTTCTCCAAGATGGTCCACTTCTTCCCCATCTCTACCTCGATATCTTCTGCCGGAGTCGCAAAGATCTACCGCGACCACATCTTCAAACTTCACGGCACTCCGAAGAAGATTATCAGCGACAGAGGGCCACAATTCGTGTCGTCATTCATGACGGCGCTCCAAGAGCTCCTCCAAATAGAAGGGAATCCATCCACCGCATACCACCCACAAACCGACGGGCAATCCGAACGCTTCAACGCGCTCGTCAAACAATACCTTCGGATTTACGTCAACCATCGACAATCCGACTGGGTGGATTGGCTCCCTCTAGCGGAGTTCGCTCACAACTCCAAAGTTTCTTCTGCAACGAAGACGTCTCCTTTCCTCCTCAACTACGGACAAACGCCCCGCATCAATACCACTCAAAAGTCCGTAGCAAGAAACGGAAACGAGGAAGCAGCCGTCTTCATCGAAGAAATGAAAAAGAGTCACCAGAGGGCGAAAGAAGCCCTTCAACACGCCGCGAACGACATGAAAAAGTACCATGACCGTGGAACAAGGCCACCAACCGAGTACCAGCCAGGGGACCTCGTCCTCCTCGAATCGACCAATATTCGCTCCGATCGCCCGTCACGAAAACTAGACGACAAGCGATACGGGCCCTTCAAGGTACTCGAGAAAGTCGGAAAAGGAGCCTATAAGCTCAAATTGGACTCACGGTGGCGAGGAATCCACCCTGTCTTCAACGAGTGCCTCCTACACCCATACCACAAAGGAGAGTTCCCCTCGCAGAAGAAACCACCGCCTCCGCCACCAATCGTCCAACCACAAGGCGAGGAACACGAAGTCGAGAATATCATCGATTCGCGAGAACGACGCGGAACGGTCGAGTACCTCGTTCACTGGAAAGGGTTCCCCAGGGAGGAAAACGAATGGAAGAAAGCGCCCGATCTAAGTAACGCAACGGACGCCGTAAAAGACTTCCATCGACTACATCCTACCGCCCCTCGTCCAAAAAAGACGATGCGCGTTCGATTCGCCGACGCCGACGCCCCCTGCTCCTGCCCGATCTGTCACAATCTCCCGCCGCCGACCCCTTCTCCCATGTTCCTCGACCCCTACTTCCTCTCGTTCCGCGAAACGTTGGACCCTCTCCGAAATTGCTCATTCGACACTCCCCTCACGGACACGCCCTATCTCGAAGGATTACTCGTCGAAAGGGACTTCGACGCTTAGAGGGGGGGTAATGTCATGTTTCACCTTTTCACCTCTTCACAGACATCACAGAAGTACGTAGAACCCTGTAGAATAGTCCTTCCACCGGATCAAACCCTTACCCACGTCACCCTTAACCACTTCATTTCCGAATAGCTTAGTCATCTTACTTCCTAGTAGTATATAACGCCTCCATGTATCGTAGTATGTCCCTCAGAATTGGAATCGTCTTCACTCCAGAGCATCCCCTTGGGATAGTCCCTAAGGTCTCTCTTGACGGTTCTGATACCATCATTGAAGTAACTGGACCTACTCTTGGTCCAATCCGAACATATTCCGCTCAATTCCGATCCAAGGCAAAGATTGCGCTCAATTATCTCTTTGAGGTGTTCTAGTCTCTGGTGCATGATGCATGTAGACAGATACTTTCAAATCTCTAGTTCGACTGCTTGGATGTGTTCCTATCTCTTTTGGCTGATGTTCAATGCAGACTCACAGACTTCAGTTGCCATTGGGCAATTCATTGGAACCATGGTTCGCATGGAGATTCACAGAAGCGTTATTATTGACTGTGATGCCGCTATTATCCGAACGAACCTCACCAGCAGCGGAACTGGACTGGCTTTGTACCAGGTATTCAAAATGGAAAATGAGGACCCAAGAGTCACGTCTGCTGCATTAGCTGCCATGTGCAATCTCGTAAATGGCTTTTCACCTCTGAGACTGGTGAGTAGTGTGTTGCAAACTTGTGAGAGTCTGCTTAGGAGAAGGGTCAACAAGGCCATGCTCGCAGACAGATTACTTCTGCGGTTGATGCAGCTTTCTAGAATCGAAGATCAAGGAATTCAGGTGAGTGTCCTATGGGCGCTGAAGAACTTGTTATACAAGAGCAGCCTTGCCATGAAAGGGATGGTGATGATGCACCTCAGATTGTTATGACCTGTAACAATGGTACACGTTCGTGTAACGTCGACTTGGCTTCTCCTATAAGGAGTTAAGTCGAGACCTCATTCCTACACTTGGACACCTCCATATAGGAGTTAAGTGTGAACAGCCTAGCGAAGCTAGCAGTACTGGGACTGGCCCAGAGTTGGAAAAGTAGAGGATGGGCTGCGGGGAGGCGAGGCA
>JBBPQP010001370.1:0-10805 GCA_038092555.1 Boletus subgraveolens | reverse complement strand
CCTCACGTCCCAGGACACGAAGTCGTGTCCGGGAAGAATCGCGCGGCAGAGATGCTTCGCGGAGCCGCACCACCTCGAAGTTAACAAAAGCGGGCATCGCTCAACGGGGAAGACGCGCCGGCAAAGCTACCAAACAACTCTCACAATCCCCGACTTCGGAGGGGGAACTAGAAGCTGAAACAGATGAGTACCAAGAAAGCGATCAGGAAGTGAGGGGGAGAGATAGGAAGAAGAGGCGGGTGGGATGGAGCTGAACTGCCATATCATCGCGCTGTTCCGGTACATACGACTGCAGGACATTCTATTGTCAACTGTTACTTTATTGATGTATCGCCCTCCTGGTTGAGTATATACTTATGTCACTCTGTACAAGGCTATGCTTTTCGTGGGAATTAGTGAGCGATATATCGGGCTGATCAGCCACCAACCCTTTTTTTCTTCCCAACCAGCTCGAAGGCTACGATGCTCACCACGCATAGGACGCTTTCACGTCCGATTTCGTGAGCGGGTTAAGGTCTGAGCATACAATCCCCCCCGATCGGCTCTCGCAGGGCCCAGTTGTAACCAACTGAGCGACATACCAGAAAAGCAGCCGTCCCTCGTTGACCCAAGACCCCTATAATGGGCGAGGTACAGAGGGACATGGCTTTGAAAGGTGTCGCGGGGATTGGGCGAGGGATCACCTCGACGTCGAGATCACTTTTATCTTCCCAAGTGTCCCGTATGGGACGCCTTGATCGTGGGATGGCCAGCTTTCACTCACGCATTGGGGTCTGCCCAGGTCTGCATTCGCCAGGAATTCGAGGCGCAGACGTCACCTGTTGCCTTCCTGTTCCACTCGCGGCGTTTCCAGAGTCAGCCGATACTCATGCCTGGAATACAGCGAAACCCTCTCCATCACGACAAGAATGGCTTTCTGGCCAGAGCACGTGCACCTTCTACGACAAAGATTGTGCACGCTCCAGGGGAATGAGAGGGTGGACGTCACCCTTTGGTACTCTCGTCCTTTAGTGCACTTCGTGGCGCACGCTCTAGAGCGAGCGTAGAACTCGATTCAGACTATTCTCGGACTGGTTATGAATTTTTTGCTCTCGCTTCCTTCGTGGAAGATTTATGTGTTCCAACCTTGATTTGACCCATCGTAATGTCGTTTCGCAGAAGTAAGTCTCGTCTCTGCTGAGGTGCAGTAGCTAATGTGTTCTTCCTATTTGCATGGTCGTACAGACACGGATGGTTAAGTGATCAGAGAGTAATACGCCGTTACAATCCCATGCTCTCTTGTGCTGTCAAATCCGTTCGTGTATTCAGTAATTGCATGCAATCGTATGTGCTTCAGCCTGTCGCCTCAGCGCTGTGTGCGAATACAATTAGATCTGATCGATTCAATGATGGTTTGATAATCCATTGAGTTCAAACGTAGTCTTGTTGTTTCGATTTGCCTCAGTGACCGTCCAACTCGGTCTGCACTTATAAATCACGACGTGTGATCCAAGCCCCAAACGCATGGAGTAGGTGCCCTCGAAATACGATCATGCTGGAGGGACGAGCCTGGCAAGGTAGGTTTTTTAAATCAGGGGTTGTTGTGACGAAATTAACTATAATAACGTGGGAATTGTTAGCCAACGAAATATTCAATTTCTGAATCTGGGCTCATGCAATCCTTCTACTTGACCAGCTCGAAGGCTACGATGTTCACCTCGCACAAGACGGTTCTCCGTCTGATCTCGTGAGCGAGCTAAGATCTGAGCGTATCATCTCCCTCGATTGGCTCTCGCAGGGCCCAGTTGTAATCAACTGAGCGGCATACCAGAGAAGTAGCTGGCCCTCGCTGTCCCAAGACCCTTCACGAAGAGGCGAGGCGCAGAGGGTGATGGCTTTGAAAGGTGTGTCGCAGGGATCAGACGAGATATGGCCCCCATCGGGAGTGTCACCTTTTTCCTCCAACGTGTTCCTTGTATGGGACGCCTTTTCACGCAGGCTCGTCTTCCACCGGGATAAAGATAGGTCTGCCTCTATCTAGAAAACCAATGCATATACCGCTGGAACCCTCGGATTTGCAGTTGTCGCTTGCAGATTCGTGGCGGAAGGATTCCAAACCAACCAAACCACTGCTTACCTGAAACCCACTTTAAAACTGAACATACCGGTGGAGACAGCTCGCACCCCTATCGTGGTGCACCGCGTGACAAGCATGGCTTTCGTGGCCGGAGTGTGGAACCTTTTGGGCGACACATGCTCCATGGAAACGAGAAGGTGGATCTTTTCCTTTAGGTGCCCTCGTCTTTGAGTGCGATTCGTGGCTCGCGCTTTCAGGCGTGAAACTCGACTCAGACTACTCTTGGACTGGTCATGCATATAATTTTTTGGATGCTTTCTCCTTCGTGGAGATTTCTTTCAGTGTTGTATTGATAAGGTAAGGATGACTTGGAGATCGCTTGGGTGCCGGTGATTGTTTGCAGTCTCACCGTACTGTCCTATGGGGTGTTTACCTTTCCGTAATCACTCTCACTTACGGAGAACTTGCAGTATAGATCTCATGTAAATGCACACTCATACCAGTGTGTGGTGTGTGCAGGCTGTGATCGACAAGTTGAATTATAAAGCTGATCAATTGATCGGGGTGTCGCGATGCCCTGCTCCATGCACGAGGTCATACGAAACGTAAAGGAGGCGGTGCCTGGTAGGCGTTAGAATGGAAGGAATCGTGTCGCTGCGGCGCGAATGCATTCAGAAGACACCGCCCTCCAACGCCTTCATCGCCCGCACTCACGTCAACTCTAACCGGTTTCACTGTTGCCACTCTCGTCGATGTCTTGGCAGAGTAAGTAATACATCGATAACTGGCCAGGATAGGAATCCACACCGTGGTTCTCTGATTGTTCTCCGCTCCGCGCTCTATGCTATAGATATCCTCGACGTCGGTTTACTCCGATCAGGGAAGATCGCACAGGCCGCTATCGTGGGGCAAGATGGCGAAGTGTGGGCCGAGTCAGCTGATTGCAACGTGTGCATTATCAGTTTTTCCCCATCTCCGTCGCTTGTCGTGTTGGATTACTGATTCCTAGATCGTGCTCAGATAACCGAGGCAGAACGCAGTGCGATCATGGAAGGATTCGGAACGTATCCCGTGCGCGAGATCTTCGTCGGAGGTAGGAAGTATTCGACTACGATGGGATGCCTGGACATGATACTCGCCAAACGCAAGGTTGGAGAGTGTTTCTTGGCGTTTGTAATAACTGACGAACGCCGTCTGTGTTAGGATGGAGGCGAGTGCGTGGTCAAGAAAACAGGACAGAGTGTGATCATTGCAGAGTACATCTCTACTGGTGACACGATGGCCGCACTGGCACTTGTGGAACGATTGGCGGATTATTTGATATCCAAAGGATACTGATCACACTGCGAGCCTGTCGATAACTCGGGCAAAATGTGAAGATTCTCCAAGGTCATAGGTACCGGACAGTGTTCTCAATCATACTCTATACACGGCTTTTTTGTTTCACCAGACTGGCTGAGAAGATCCGAGACTCTTTTGAATGTGTTGATGGCCCCGAGCCTATTGTCAGTGGTTCCCATCTTACTCCTTTGCCCGAGGCGTGTAGAAGCTCGGGAAAATCCCCGTCACATCTTCATGATACCAAAATCTCCCCGGGTTGTTGCCATCCACTTGCGCGACCCCGCTAAAGGCATCTGCTGCGACGCCGCTCTTCTGCCTGACAATCTCAATCCACATTGCCCCAAGTCCGAGACCCGGTACAAGCACGAGTGTTTCGGCGAACGACGGTTCCACGAGAAGCGTGATGCTGTCTGTGAGAGGGTTGTGGGGTTTACGGGCGGGGGCACTTCCAGTGTCAGTAGACACATTTGAGGGAAGGTTGGGATCAATCACAGGTCCGCGAGACGTGGTCCAAATTTCCGGTCTCGATATATCCCCCTCCTCGCGGCCCCAGGGTTCAAGTATGACTTTAGCGAAACGTGCGTCGAGTTCTGCCTCGACATTGCACGCTGAAGGTGCCCAGCCCAGTCTCGAGCTGGCTTCTGCTGTCGCTCTCCCGAGACCTCCTGGAGAAGATGAGGGTACGCCCTTTGGGTGGTTAGCAGGGAAGTGGATGGCAGAAACACGACGCGTTGAACACTCCACAATGCCCGCTGTATGCGTCAGTGGGAAGGCGCTTGGTCCGAGAAGTGAGAACAGCGATGCTGGATCGCGACTCCAGGAAGGATCGGAGTCGGCCCACTTGGTGTCAGGCGCAGGATTCATCATAGCATCGCCATTCGTTCCTTGTCCCTCCTGCGTTTCATCACCCCCGGTTCCACCTTGGGCCCACGCGTTCTCATTACACGATCCCTCGCCGTCCCATCCGTTGCCCCATCCGTTGCCCGATGTACTTCCCCAACCACCAGGATTTTCGTCCGTGGCATCTTCGTTGATCGGAGACACAACCGTGGAAGATGTGTTGAGGGAAACCTCCATGTCAACATTGTCCTCAATCACGTCTTTGAGCTGCATCTGAGCTTCCGTAGGAAGTGCAACGTTCTTCTTGACACCGTTGGAGATGTCAGTTACGGTGATACTCGTATCTGCAGTGTGGGATGAGAAGATGATTCAATGATAACATCGTTTCCCTGCCTTTTTGCTCCGTTGTGGTAGTCGTTGCATTTACAATTGACCAGTTTATTCCTCCTTGTCGTCCAAAACACTCCCTGCATGCTTCGTTGAACGCGTCGGGAATGGATTGTCCCACCTTGTGTGTCAGCGGAAGTTCTTTCTTGGCCCATACGACGGTTTCTAGGGCCCGCTTCAAGCCGCGCTGGTATGCGGGTTCCGGGAGGACACGGTTCCGCAGAACGAAAGCAAGGAAGAAATATATAAGGCGAGGTGTAGAAATCAAGTTGCGTTCCGACCTTGATCCGATGAAGAAAGAGAAAAAAGATCAAACAATCGTATCATATAATCACCAAGAACTTAACATACCAGATGAGACCATGTTCACGCATATAAGAAGAGAGGAAGATTCGGACTGCTCTCTCTGGGTCGTTGAGGAAAATCGAGATCTTCTCTTCCCTGACTTCTTCGTCCTGTTTGTGAGGGTCGGAAAACGGACTCTCCTCGCCGTCGACATCAAGGCCTTCACCTGCCCGCTGGCGTTTCGTAGGTCGCGAATCTTCGGCGGTAGCACCATCTCCATCGTTCATCGCGGGATCTTCTTCTTCATCAGATTCAAAATCAGGGGATTCGGCACGAGCATATTTCTTCGCGCCAACTTTGCGGAATACAGAGGGATTGACAAGTAACCCAGTGAACAAACGGAACTTCCGATGATCGGTTCAGACAACGCAATATCAATTGCGTGGAAACAATACCTGATCCCACAAATTGTTCAAGCCAGATGCGACAGGTGGCCACGGTCGCCCAGTACGAAAATCATACGCGGACTGGAAGAACCGGTCGACAGGCGAAATGCCCCTGATCAAAGCAAGTTTCACCATCACACATGCGCGAATTGAACGAAAGAACGACTCACGGCTCATATCGTACCTTCGTCACCCTCAGATCTTCACCTTCTTCCCATTCATCGTACCAGGGTAACTTTTTAATAGGGACGGGCTCTATCGCGGTGGCCTTCTTCTTCTTGCGCTTCTTTCGCGAGTTGCTCTTGCATTCATCCGTTGCGTGCTTGATACGAAGCTCGACGGTCGGAATACCGAGCGCGTCGAGCTCGGCGTCTTCCTCCTCCGCTACATCATTCCCCCCTTTCTTGGGCTCAGAAAAGAGCTGGATGCCACGGGGTTTGAAGTCCTTGAAAGGCATGATAGTCACGCCGGGCGGTGGTTCAGGAAACGGTGGAAACTTGAAGAAAGGTAACTCTTGTTCAAGGGTTGGGATGGTGTTGGAAGCGGTGGGTTCCGGAGCGGACATGAGGGATTAGACGTATTGTACAGGGGTCGATTTGAATGTATTATCGAGAAGATCCCGACAATTGAGTCGGCTACCCAAGATGATCTTTGTGGCCGACCAAATCGTTAGGAGACTTGATAATCTGCACCATTGCGGCCTGCAGGCAGCGAAGTCTAAACTTATCGGAAAAACGCTACCTTCCTCATCGGGATGCTTGAGTGCTCACAGTATTTGGTCAACTGTTACAATAATCCACAAGACATGTACCATTCAATAAAAATACACTGTAACAATACGCAATCCGGATGGCTCCCCACAGACCTACACGAACCTCACACTACCGGACTTCCTCAGGAGGTATCCAATCCGGAATTTTACCCCATTCAAACTTTGCGCCCGTGAAGGCTACCTTGACGTCGGCAGGTATCATCTCGTTGTAATCATTGGGAAGGAGGCCAAGGTAGCGATCAGCACCAGGTTTCATTCTGGCTGCCAATTTTGCGCTAGCAAAGTCAGGCACGCCTGATGCAGGCTTCTCGCTAGAGGGTGTGACCGTCATCGGCGAAGAAGCAGAAGGACTGCCACCAACAGCGGACGCAGACGACGGCATGGTAGGAACGGATAGAGTATTGCTGGACAATGAAGTTCCGAATGGGGATGGCTGGCTTGTTCCGAACGCAGATTTCGGCGCGGAAGGTGCAGGTCCAAAAGCGCTTTGGACCGGGGGTGTAGACCCAAATGCAGACTGACCAGCTGTCGTGCCTGTAGTTGAACCGCTTGGAGCGGCAGCCGAAGTGAAAGCTGACGGCTGGGATGCGAACACGGAGAACCCACCACCTCCAGCCCCACCGAATGCGCCAGACGCGGGCTTGATGAGAGATGATTGCCCGAAAGCTGGCTGCGAGGGTTGAGAAAAGGCTGACGTAGGTTGTGCAGGTTGCGCAAAAGCAGATGTAGCCTGTGAAGGTTGACCGAACGCTGACGTTGGCTGAGATGGCTGTCCAAAAGCTGATGTTGGCTGGGATGGGTTCCCAAATACAGATATGGGTTGTGTCGAAGGCTGTGCGAACGCGGACGAGGGCTGAGTTGTCACGCCGAATGCGGAGGGCCGGCCAAACACAGAACTCGGCTGGGTTGGTTGACCGAATGCAGATGTAGTCTGGGGGGTTTGACCAAAAGCTGACGTGGTCTGACTGGGTTGGTCGAATGCTGATGCATGCTGTGCAGGGGTCTCGAAGGCCGATGTACCCTGGGCCCCTTGGCTGAACGCAGAAGTGCTATTCGCTGAAACCCCGAAAGCGGCCTGGCCAAAGGCTGGTTGTCCGAATGCTGACTTGCCAAATGCTGTCGTAGTCGTCCCCCCAAACGCGGACGGCGTTGAACTCGTCCCGAAGGCGGATGGAGCGGATGTTGTCAATGCAGCTACCGAGGAACTCGCAGTAGATGCAGAAGCTTGGCCCTGAGCGCTACTGACCTTCAGAGCTTGCTCATACAGTTGTCGGACGTTGTCCCGCGCGTTCGCGTACACCTGATCTGCAGCTGTAGTGTGTTCTCCTTCATACTTGGTCTGACCACAAGTTAGTTCTGTGTAGAGTGTGATGAAGATCCACGTACATATTCATCAGTCGTGCCTCCTTTGAGGGCGGTGACTGCTTTCAGATGCAATTCTTCGGGCGATTCATCAAGTCCACTGATAACTACGGGCTCGTATTTTGCAGGACCATAGGAGGAAAGTGGCCACAGTGGCTTATCCTTGAGAGGAGTGACGTCGGCTATCATCGTCTCCACTCTGAGAGGTACTCAATAGTGCACAGGAGGAGAGATTCCAAATGTAACTCACGTGTAGGGAACCGCGACTCTGTTATTACTGGAAGTCCAAGTCTGGTCTGCAGGACGACGTTAGCTCATTAGAATAGAACAAATCCTTGATATACCAACTACCGAAGTTCCCTGAGGTACCTGGGTGCTCATTTCGACATCGATCTCCATACTTGCAGGCTCCACGTAGATAGTACGAGCATACTCCCTGTAATAACGATCAGTACTGCTCGCGTGCTGAGACGTATGGATATACCATTGTAAGTGGAGATGCACGTGTGGAGTCACGCAGTTCAGCCTCTCTCACCAGTATGTTTCGGGTTGTTTACCAAAGGCTTCCGCATTCAACAAGTACAAATAAACCCCCCTCTGAATTTGTCTCGTACGAACATAACGAAATGATGGTAATAACATTATGGAAATCACACATTTAGGCGCTCAAAGTTTCTCCTATATTCTGATAACGGTACCATTACTCTCACTCCATCTTGACGGAAGCGTTTCTGTATTCGAGAAGTGGTGTTGGACCCGGCGCCTACGACTCTTTAGTGGGTTGTGGTTTGGGTTCAACATGTTACCCACTCCGAGCAGACACAAATGGGTAAGGATAAATATTGCAGGACCTTTAGGCATGGACTGCGAGACTTTCAAAGTAAAGTCCTAGATGTACCCATAACCTGGCTTCGGGGTAACAGGATTGTATGGACCAGCATACGGCACATTGCCGAGCTGAGACTGAAGTTGTAGACACGTTCCAGAACAATGGTCCACTGCTAAAGCCATGCCAACTTGAATGCAAGAAGCCATCGAAATCCAATAGGAGTAAGTGGCTACATCTATGTCTTGGAGGTATAATACTGACGGGAAGGATGACTTCAGCAGTAAAATTCAGTTCTCTCGAGGACTGAACCAAAGTTGGTTGGGTAACCTAACTCGATCGTTTGACCACGGCCGAATGCAACAGTAAATATGAGGATGATTCCAATCTATTCAAACCCATGGCATTTACATGTCTTCCTCGTATAATACGCCTGCCGACCTCGTAGGTGAACGCATGGCTTGGCTGGCCCTTACTCGCCAAGTACTCTCCACCGGGAAAGGTACTAGGTTCATCCCGGATCAGCCGTCGTTCCTGCCCCACTACCCGGAATTTAGGTTAGGTAATTGAAATCATTTTATAAATGATCAGTACAGCCTTCGTATCGGAACAAACTAGATCCTTCCGGGTTTATGCTACTGTGACAGATGCGTTCCTGTATTCGAGGTATGGCACTGGGCCAGCCTGAGCACGATGTGGTGAGTTACTTCCACCCATTGATCATAACAGCTCAATTGGATACATACTCCCGCAAGGCAGAAATGTGTCAACGTGAATATCGCTGGGCCGGCGGGTTGGTACTGCGACAGCTGGAACGTGAAGTTTTGATAAAATCCAACGCCTGGCTGTAGGATATTCGGCTCCCATGGTCCTGCATAGAGCACACTCCCAAGGCCCTGTGTTGGTTGTGGACAAACACCATTGGTGCAACTATTTAGTGCTAGTGCAATTCCGACGTCAATGCATGATGCCATGGAGAACTAATTCCTAGTAAGCACCAGAAGAATATCTTGTGGACAGTATCTTACCGGTAAAACGACTTGCGCAGTGAAGTTTTGGTCTATCGGGAGGACCGTTCCATCCGTGGGGTACCGAAGTTCGATGGTTTCACCCAGGGCAGATAATACGGTGGATGCCACAACATCATAAACCGACAAGCATTTCATGGCAGTAGAGTCCTCTCACTCAACGGTAATTGATATCTTGCAGGATCACTTTAATATCCGTCAGGAATCTATATCAGGTGTATTGGGACGTCGAACGTCATTCTATTGCCACTGTCTTAGCGAAGTTCGCAACTTGAAGGATCTGTGAGGTAACTCCGCCGAACTTCTCAACATCATTCACGTCAGGTTTCGAGCAAGGCCAAATTTGCCCGTCGTGTCCTGGCATGATTCAGCGTTACGCGAGGTGGTGAATTGCTTGTGGAGGATAACGGCACGTGCTCAGCCGTACCGTGTTCCCCATTCGAGAACAGACAGTTTCTTATGATTGCAACTACTGCTGCAGTGCCCTCCACCGCTCCCAACCTTCCATTACGGAACTGGCACCGCGAGTCATGCCTTTGTTTGGCAATCACGGGGACTTGGGTACAGTACAGTGCAGACTGACGCGGATGTGTTACTGATAACACTGCCTTCCTGCCACACAGGCAGTCACGTCCACCTCATCGCACCCTTGTTACATTGACATGATCCCATATTGAATAAGCCACAGAATTCGTTCCTGACTACGGCCAAAATTCAGTCGATCAAGCAGGTTACAACTAATAATGTGATGGCGTCCCTGTATGGGGTCGGAAAGGCGTAAGTGAGTCTGTGCCGGTCAACGAACCAACCCCTGAGATCTCAGGGGTTCTGAAGAACAGCCTTCGGACGGGCTGCCCTGCCCGCCACAAGCGATTGTATGTCTCACCCGAGATTCGCAACTCTCGGCTTGCCCCGCCCCGACCGATTCCGGAAACAAAAAAAAAACAGATAATGGCTAGAGTAAGGCTACGAGGAACATTACTGTAATGGTGGCCCAATATTTGTGCAGGATCCGATCTACCCTTTCATTGCCCGCTGATGGTGGCTTGCTCCCGAGAATCTTGGCATCTGGCACATTCACACATCAATGACGTCACCGCATGGTTTCCGAACATGGTGCTGATTTACGGTGCAACATACGACCCCTTTTCGGAATAGTAGGAAATCACAGTCCGAATCACTTGTAACTTATCTGAATCCATGAATAACTACATTGTTATGAGTATATTGGCCCAATGTGCTTTCACTCAATCGTCACAGATGCGTTACGGAACTCGAGGAACGGATACGGCCCAGCCTGCAACGGTCCTTGTGCTTTAGCGCGTCTTACGGAAACAGACAGGAAAACAACATACCCCAAGCAAGCAGAGATGGGTCAGGGTAAAGATAGCAGGCCCAGGAGACATATACTGTGGAATCTGCACCGTGAAGTTCTGGTAGAACCCACCCGGGGCGTGTGGAG
>JBBPQP010001369.1:0-10807 GCA_038092555.1 Boletus subgraveolens | reverse complement strand
GGTTAGGATATTGTGTTTAGTGAAAAATGACCAAACATGCAGACAGTTTTTTGAGCCACTGTATTCAGCTCTCTTTCAATTCATTGCCTGTTTTATTTGCTTCATCCAGAATGTCCTCTTTATCCTGGGGGCTATCTATTCCTTCATCTGCCTTACTATCCACTTCACCACTTCTGTCATCTTCAAATCTGTTGTCTTCTGTATCAGACAAACATTTATTCATCTTACCAGTTCAGCTGTCTTTGGGCATTCTGCTCCCCTTTGAGCAGCCATGTTCCTTATCCACTTCATCACCCTTCTCTTCCAATTCAATATTTTTCAGACCACGCACCTCTCCATCCTTCTCATTGCTCTCTTCTTTATTTTTGAATATGTCACCTTTTGTCCCCCCATCCACTCTATCCTCTTTCAATCTGCCTTTGACTTCTTGTCCATCATCATCTATATCAGATGAACTACCACCTGCCTTGTTCATGGAGCTCTCATTCAGTCCCTCACCTCCTTGACCACACAAGCCTCTACCCACTGTACTATCCCAATCCTCTTCAAGTTCATTGTCATCAAGGCTATGCATACCCCCATTTGCTACCTTCATTCATTTTTCAATCACCAGACTATGTGCTTGCTTATTACTCATTTTGTTTCAAGCTGCTTTTCATTTGTTCTCTTCTGGACTTTGCATACCTTTTGTATCCACCCCACCCAGTCAAAGGTGTTTCCTCTTTGATCCAGGGATCCACTCATTTTAACTATTTTTTTTACATACTTTCTTCAGGGTGCCCTAACTGACTCCAGCATCATTAGATGACCAGGAGGTCATCAGGAAAAGTCCCCCTCAGAGGAGAGGTCCTAACAATGCTCTCTGTTTTTATTCATGAAATTTTCATGTGATTTCATCTTTGCAATTGACCTTTTCTCAAGTTCTTCCATTCCAATTTCCACATAGTAGCTCTCCCAACACTACCTTCATGCAATCCAAAACTGCCTTCCATGTTTGCACAAAACTATGTATCAATTCCATCCTGGGTTTAGTCCAGCAACCTCCATTCCACCCCAGGTTTAGTCTGGTGCTCATTGCTCACTTGTCAAACAACATAACCACATCACAAAAACAAAAGAACAGAAAAAGAAAAATAGAACATTTCATCTTGTATACTCATTCCATTCTTTTGTTTGTGTCTCTCACCTGCTGCTCCTTTTTCTTTGTTATCACCAGATCCCAGTGTCCTCAAATCTACTAAGTACACTTCTGCTTTTTGAACATACACAGGACACAGTGCACATTATTCATTCATTCAGATTCCTCATCTGGTCATGCAAATAGCACATTGTTTCAATCTGAGCAGGAATAGACATGAAAGATGCATGATGAAGACAAGTCAAGTCAGACACTCGCAATCTGGTCTTATTTCATTTGATTTCATCATTTTGTACTTACATTTTTGTCCACCTTACATTTCTTTCATTTTTCATGTTTAGGCTTATGTTGCAGACATTGAGCATTGGACTCAGACAGACTGTATTGGATGTGCACAGATGCAGTCCCTACCCTGATGAAGTAATGCGCAGATGCCATAGGTTCAACACAGGACTATCAATGAGTCCCACAGATATGGTTCACATCATGAAAGCACAGCTCTCTCCATTCTCCCACTCATCATCCTTACTCATCATCCACCCTTGAAGTCATGCAACTCATTCCATCATTCAGGCACCTGATCACTTGCACAGGACATAGGACACTGCCACTCCAGACTCAAATCAGCATCACCATTCATCATTGCATCCTGTTTCATCATTGTTGTCATCATTGTTCTTGTTCCACTCCTCCAGATTGTCATTGTCGTTGTTGCATCCATTGTCACCATCACCATCATTATTGTCCCCTGTTTTGTGATCACCATCATCATTGTCATTAGCATGCTACCCTCATCATCACCCACCATTGTTGCCTCCACTTCCTGATCATTATTGTCATTGTCCCTTACAGTCGTCAGACTGACTGGGGACAGTCAGAATTCAAAGTCCCCCTCAGATGTAAGAGGTACACATCCCTTAGGGTTATATCTCCCCTATCCATTGCTGTCCACTCATGTGCACGCACTCTGTCCTGGACTTTCCTTTTTAGGATTATTAACTTTCCTTTGTAATTCACAACATTCAGATCATTTGTAGTTAGCTACATTATTTTTATGCTTGAAGCAATACTTCCTTATAGTTTATTCCCATAGTTACAACAAGTCTGGGTCATAATCCAGACTATAAAAACCCTGTATTTTCTTTCAAAATGCAGTTTTCTTCCCCCATGTTGATCTCTCACCCAAATTTCATATCTCGCATTCATTCATATCAACTCTGGCCCTTGTCCTAGGCCATTCCTATTATCTCCAGCTCTTGTCCTAGGCCTCATTTTGTATCTGGTCCTCATCCTTGACTGGATTTCCCTATCTGCCCACTTTTGTCTTGCACTCCTTCCTTTTTTAGTAATCCTTGTCAGCTTTCTTCCCATAACCTTACCTTTCTTTCCCATGACTCCTCATCATCTGACTTTGGTCAATTCTTGTCCCCATTTTCCACTGGATATCCAGCATGATCTTAGCTGGCTGTACTATGTTGTGACTAGCCCAGGTAGGAATAGAAGTAGACTTGGTCTTTTGAAAAGGATGGTCTTGTTGGTCTTCAACAATGACAGGTAGGTTGTTGGGCTGCAACAACAATGAAGGTAAAATGGAGAGTGTTGACTCAGAAGTACAACAACAACTTAGAGAGATCCAAGGGATCCAAGAAACAAAGTATGGGTTACACTGAGTAGGTCTAACTTAAGGACAGAAGTAGAACTATGAGGGTTTAAATAAAAGAGAGAAATGAAAGAGCAAATAAGAAGAAATAGAATGTTGAAGAACATTAAAAAATGATTGGTAATTGAAGAACTGACTGATGGTGGAATATGATGGAAGGTCATGAAGAAAGATGATTAGGTCAGTAAAAGAAGAAAGGAAAAATAAATAAATAACTGCAATGTTCGAATGGAGTTATTTGCAGAAAGCAAAGATAGGCATATCAGAGTGAAGTATTGGTGAATAGGTGTCAATAACAAATTGTAACATGCTACATCCATTATACTTCTATTCTCTCCATTCCATTCCAATCTATAGACATTGCCTCATGGCTGTATAATCCTATTTCTCCCTATATATACTGCCTTTGGACTATGCCATAGTCTTATTGATCCTATTCTCTTCATATGTAGATATGTACTACTTTCTACTATGTTGCCTTTCTATTTTGGACTATCTGCCCTGAATCTTACATCTGGGTATATATAGTTTGATCTCTGCCCTTATGTAACTCTAATCTTGATCTGCACAATCTATAGTGCAGCTTAAGCTTTCCTAAGAATCCTCTTCTCTCTTGTATCTAGCTTCTTCAATTCCTCTTTATCTCTGCCCTCCCTTTTATTCCTCCTCAAGGTCAACCTTTGCAGTGGACAGACTTGATCATAGTCTGCAGAGGACTTTCCTTATCTAAATATACCTCACTTCAGAAGTCTTAACCAAGAAAACCCCTTGGTGGACATAGACTTGATCCCAGGTTTTCAGATGAAGCCCAAAGCAGCACCTTTGTGCAATTTGTTATATTTTTCTGTTGACTTTTCCTGGGAAAGTGTAACAAAAACCAGGTAAATTGGCAGAGTTGAATCTAGTAATATATTTATTGGTGGACTGAGAGAGGGTGAAAAATTCAACAAAAGGCAAGCATATCTCACATTTAAAAAAGAACTTCCATGCCAGTATTCCATCCTTTAGAAAGTGGTAATCTCAAGGCTTTGAAACAATAATTAAAATGATGAGCATAATATTAGGCCAACTTTTCACCTTCTTCCTGATCCTCTCCATTAATATCTTACAATTTTGAGTAAAAGGCACATTTGACTATGATAAGGAGATTAGTTCACTTCCAGATATTATGATTGGGGCAAGATATGAAGTGGTAGAGAATCCTGTCTGTGATAATCACAATGTTAAATTTGGCTCCAAGATAGCATGGAAATACTCCTGGATAATAGAGAGCTACTTAATCTAGTGCAGGCTGAACAACCATGCTAAAATCAGTAAGAGTGAACTTGTATGTTGCTATCAGAAGCTTTACAATCAGGTCATCATTTAGGAGATTATGAGATAATCTGTCAGATAGTGGGACAGTGTGTCACATGTCACTCATCATATAGATATGAATTGACATTGACATTTCTTAAGATACAAACAAATGGGCATATGTATCACAATTAGAGCACAAAGTGCTTAACTTTCTTGCCATTGGTATGCATCCTATGTAATAAAAGGGATTGTGGGACTGCTGGATCATGGATTTTGCAAAGGAGTGGATGCAAAAATAACTGTATGAAAGATAACTATATTGGTATCATTTGATTAGTGGCTAAGCAAGCATCCACTAAATATAAAGGTCCTAGCAAGTTCATTACAGATAATAATGGAGTGACAAGTTTTGAAATAGAAATATTTACTTGAGACCTTTTCTGGGATTCACCCAGTATAATGCTATATAGCTTATCCAGCATCAGTTGCAATACCTAGAACTGTTTGGAAGAATCAAAAAAAAATTCAAGACAGAAAAAAATACAATTGTAAGGAGAATGTATGATGCCTGTGCAAGTAACTTACTGAAATGAAGGAAGAATGTGGCCAAGCTTCTGGAGCTTCAGCTTGGAATGGAAATCATTACTTATTCCAGCTTTTGAACCAAGACTATATAGTCTATAGTGGAGTATATCCTTGCAACTTGGATATTGGCCTAAATCAGAGTTCAAGCTTTGAATGTTAAAGATGGAACTCTCTGAAAAGCCCATAGTGTTGCCTTTAAGTTTCAACCAATGCCAATAAAAGATTGAAAGTGTATCCATAATCAAAACAGTAGAACAAAGATAGAAGTGGATGAACATGTCAAAGTTACAGTATATGTATATATAATAGTGGCTCTGTGTCTTCATAGTGATACATTCATGACAGGAAGGGTAATTATTCATTGAACTGCCAGATATAAATGACACATACATATCTCATTGATAATTTGCTGACATAATTGCAGCTGGTCATTATAATACACAATTTGCAGATCATCAACTATGATTTGGGCCATCCAGGAAGCATGCATGACACATACACATTCCAAGGAACACATATTGCATAGAATGCAGAAGACCTAATTCCTGAAGATTGTTGGATATGGGCAGACAGTGCTTACCCCTCAAAAACCTGGCATGCAATGCCTTTTAAGGCCATTCAAAATGTGCTGTTGTCAAGGCCACTAATCATGTACATTTTCTCTATCATCATTACCCTTATACCTCGGTGACTAACTATTATAGTATACTAAGACAAGGCTCTACTTTGCTATTTGTTATACAATGACTCACAAAATTGTCCCAATTTGCACTTTTTGATTGTTTATTAAATAGCTCTCAAGTATAAACAAATATAAACAAGGTGTTGGTGTATAAATGGAAGCAGTTACTCAGGGCTAAGTGCTGGTAAAAGAATTATGTAATTCAGGTTGGTAACCATGGAGATATATGCAATTCAAAACTAACACTCATTGGGACAATTATGTGAGTGTGTTTCAGAAATATGGTAAATGTGGTTTTAGTACTTGGTATGACCCCCCTTGGCCTTGAGCACTGCTGCAACCCTTCTAAGCATACTTTCAATCAACCCCTGACATATATTTCTAAAATATGCTCACATAATTGTCCCAATGAGTGTTGGTTTTGAATTGCATATATATATCTCCATGGTTACCAATCTGAATTACATAATCCTTTTACCAGCACTTAGCCCTGAGTAACTGCTTCCATTGATACACCAACACCTTGTTTATATTTGTTTATACTTAAGAGCTATTTAATAAACAATCAAAAAGTGCAAAACATTGGGACAATTTTGTGAGTTACTATATTTGCTAATATTCTGTAGCTATATACATACTTCCTATAGAGCATACTTTCAATGAACCTCAAGGTACATATGTTTTGTAGGTTTCTAGAACTAGAATGCTATTTCAGCTAACAGGCATGATTAGTGTTTTAAAGTTCAGTTGAATCTGGTCTTTTGACCTTTGTTGTGAGCAATTAGATTGCAGCCAGTTTTGAAAAGTTACATATTCAGAGAAACCAGACCAAAACCAACCACAACTGGTCCAATCTGCTAACTACTATATAGGCAACAAGTCTTTTAACAGGCTGCTTGTCTAGAAAAATTAACATAATCAATTATGCTAAAAAAATGCAAATCAGGCACCTATTGATTTGATTCAAATTCACCTTTGGCTCTGAAACATGACAATCACCAGTCACCTGTTGTCTGGGAAACATACTATTGAAGAAAAGGTATTCCAAAACACAATATGCTACTTTCTCCCCTTTATTGAAAAAGTAAATCATTGTCATCCTGTTTTCCCCTACCCATTCACCTCCAACTCCACTAGAAAAAGCAAGCCCGAAACATTGTTGGAAAATCCTGCCAACATTTCTGACTATAGAACCTTGTCAATGGTATAACATTGCCTTTTGCCTTATGTTGCTCCCATACAAGTCTAATGCTCTGTCAAGAAACCAATCAAGAGGCTACCACTTTATAGGAATAGGTTACACAGGAAAGACATATCTGACTATTTTGCAAAAATTTTGACCAACACACAAACAAGTTAGGGAATAAACTAGATATAGAGTTGAATAAGTTTGCAGTGGGTTTTATCATTGATGTCATCACTATCATTGCTATTGCTTTATCTTGTTGTCTTGGGCATCACCTGGTCAGTTTTTGACTCACATGGTTGAACAGATTAACTCCTTGAAGAATATAAATGATGTTAGTTGCAGGCTATTTCTATCACTTTAGAACATAGGTTGGGTTTTGTGGTGTGAGCAAGAAAGTATGGATCAGCAACTGTGGGGAGCATTTGTGCCCAGGCAACACACTGGTGTCAGTTGTAATATAAGATGGAAAGTACTGGTTACACATTGTATAAGCATCTGCCAGCTCAAGCCAGCTCTTAACACCAATACAGAACATATGTATCAAAGTTTTGTGAGAGTCCATAAACTGGGTGGTCCACCTTGCCAGTTCTTCAGAATACATAAATATGGTGTATTTTAAGTTGCTTTGAAGGATAAAGTATAAGAATGTATTGTGCAGTTGGTTACAGTGGTCTACATACATACTATGTTGGTAGAACTTGCAGCAATAGCTTTGCAGTGTTGGTATTCTAGATATGGTGGTGAGTCAAGAGACTGTAATGTCACTGTTATGGTAACTCTGCTATGCCTGGATGCAACTTCATGACCAATGTCATTATCTACCCATGCACCACTACTTATGTATTCATCCCAGCTTCTGATCAACACTGTGGACATATGTGGCATGTATGCTGCCACTTTCACCAACTCCATAGACACCTTAGTGTACCACCCTCACCACAGTGAGTCCACCCTGCTCACACACAGGGCCACAGCCCACTCTGAGTCACTACCACCTCCAGCTTCTGGGAACTGCAGGCAGGTCTAGCCATTCACCAGGGTTGCAGAGGTGTCCTACCACAAGGACCCAGTAAGCAAACCTTCTTATAGCCCTCCTCTCCTTGAAAGGAGAAAAATAGGGAGTGGGATACATATCAGAGAAAAACAAAGAGGGCTCATGTAAATGGGGGTGAGTTAAAAGAGGTTTTAAAAAAAAGAAGGGTGAGAGCTGCCCAGGATGGAATCCAGCTAGCACTGGATACTAGCTTATGTATTGAGGTTACCAAGCCAGGCTAGGTGAGGAGGTCTCTAAAAAACCTACTCTAAAAAATCTTTCAAAGGAGAATTGGAGAGAAACCATGGGGTGTTTTATTTGAATGGGATGGAAGTAGGTTACCTTATTCTTATCTTTAATCCTTGCTAATGACAATGCAGGACCCTCCATTTACTCTTAGATAGGGAACATCAAATTGTGGAGGTTTTTGCTGGCAGGCCTTAAGATCTTGAGGGCTGGCAGGCTGTTCATGACAGTGCTTTTTCAGTACTGCAATTAGCCTTTTTTAAGTTTAACTTAAAGACCAGAAAGGTGAGGCACCCAAGGGGGAGGCACCATTTCATTACTCATGGATTAATCTTTTGAATGGGATCAGTAGGTATGGGCTTCAAATAAATCCTGTATATACATATGTACATATATCAATTAGCTGTTTTTTCTAGGAACCTCAGCTTCTTGTTTACAAATCTAGCAAAGAAATGTTGTGATGGATGAGCTTATGGAGAAGCCCTCCATTCAAAGAATTTGTTCCTTTGAAAGCAGTAGATGCTTTGTTTTCAATTTCAAACATTGGTTTTAACAATTCTAGGTTTGAAAGCATGATTTGTAGGCTTTTCTAGCATACCATACATCATGGAAATTCAGTTCCAAAATTGGCAGTGTTTGGTTGCCTGCAACTGTAGTTAGGTCACTTGCTTAGTTATGGGTAATCAAGTAAAGCCAAGTAAAGCCAAGTTGTGGCAATACTACAAATTTTCATGTTGGGCAGTCAGGCTGCTATGCAAAGCAAATAACAATGTATGCAGAAGTATACAGAATCAAAGTTCTGCTCTAATATCCAAATTAGCTACTCTAAATCAGTCTTGAATGTGAGGTACAGTACTGGGAGTACATTTGGTCTCAATGCTGAATTCTTTGTTCAAGGTTACTCTTGGTTTGATGAACCTAAATATCAGAAGCTACTACTCAATGCAAATGACAAGTACACCAGGTGATGGTCTCAGTAGCTAATGCTATCTTTGCAGGTCCAAGTGACATCCACAGTGAAAAACAAGGAAAAACAAAGATTATAAGAAAAATAAAGAAAAATAAAGAAAAATAAAGAAAAATAGTAAATTAACAAACAACAAACAAACAACACAGCTTTCTATCATTCTAGCTGGTTTTGTCAATCATTTTCTTTTCATGTGCTCATTTCCTTTTTTGAAATTCTACACTTTATTACAATCTCATTTTAGCTATTCTCTCTTTTCCTCTCAATGTTATCACACATTCTCATTATACTAGCAACTGTTATGTCTTCTCATGATTATTGTCACAAGTATTCTCACTCAAGTTTCCCCAGAATATCCACATTCCAATGTGGCTGCTTCCTTTCATGCAAAAGTACACTTTCTGATAGCAGGATCTTGTGGTGGGCTTCCAAAGTTGACTATGGCAGTCATTGCATGATTTGGCAGCCAGCAGCTCCATATGATTTCAAAAACATTTTCTCTAGCTTTTGCAAGTTTCTAGTATTGTTCAAGCTCTTTTATGCTGGTTGTTGTCATCCAAGTGTGATTCATATGCATCAAATTAATTTTCTTTCATTCCAACTTCTTTGTAGTTGTTATTATGCTATCCATGTAACAAATTACACAAGCATGTAATCCAACCTAGTTAAGAGCCTTCCAAACTGTAGAACTGATGAACACAAGGGGAAATCCATCCTAGATGTTGAAGTGAGATTAACAATATCAAGTCTTCTGCTGCAAGGGCTGGCTTTGAAAAGAGAAAGAGATGAAGGAAAAAAGAAAGAGAAAGAAGATCAAGCACTGGCAGAGGAGTGATGCAGCCTCTAGTGAATAAATAAACAACCAACCAAGAAAAGAGAGATGAGCAGGAAAACCAGACAGGCCAGCAGCTACATTGATGTGGTACATAACTTAACCTGATTTACATTAGGAACTGTGTCACCTGATACAATCAATCAATGCATATTCATATGAATTACATTCACAGTCAATAGTATATTGTATCCCATATCACAGTGCTGAAACAATAACCATGAGCCCACCACAATATATAGGACCAGAAAATACTCACAAAAAAAGGAAGAGAGAATAAAAGCACATGGATACAAATGACCTGAGACAGACATAAAGGGGTCAAACTGATTATGGAATGCAGAGGTGAAACAGATTTAAAATGACCAAGCAGAACAAAAGCACACAAACAAGTACAGTAACTACAGACAGGAACATGCAAATCCCTGCCAGACAGTTTTCCAAGGGATAGTATGAGAAACTCATACTACCATAGTAGGAATTATTGTTACTTGTAATAAATTACATGTTGAAAGCTAAGAAGTCCTATTTCCCACTCTTTTTATGTGGTAAATTAATTTATGTCAGCCGATGTGTCCAAATTGTCACCTTGCTTGCAAAGCAAAGTCTACATATGTATGTAAAATGCTGAGGTTCAAAATATGAATTACAGTATATGAATATATATGTGCAATAATCAATGAATCTCAATCCAGATGAAAGTTCTGTGACTAAAACAAGCTAGTGAGTAATTTTCACAGAAGTGTGCCTTTATAACAGTTGTGCTCAAGAACATTGTATCATAATCATATGATCACACTTCTAGCTTTTTATATATATCTTTTTCTGTCACTTGCACTCTCTAATCCCTTCTACCTCCAAAATTCTCCTTTTGCTCCATTAGTTCAGTAAGTAATACAGTGGCTCAAAAAAGTGTTCCAATGTTTGCATGTTTTACACTAAATGACCCAAAACATGATAACCCCTAATCCTTACCCTAACATGGGTAGTGTATGAATTGAAGTATATACTCTTGGCTTTCTATGGATCCGGGAATCAAGGGACTTGGATCAGACCCAAGAGAATGGCAGTCATTTCAAAATGATGACTCATTGGGACACTTTTTTGACCTTTAGTTTTGATTACATATATTAGACCCTGGCATGCTATTGAATGATTACATACATTTGGTAAGGG
>JBBPQP010001368.1:0-10842 GCA_038092555.1 Boletus subgraveolens | reverse complement strand
CTCAAACGATAACGCTACACGCCTGTCGGCTACCACCTTTGCAGATTTGAAGGCCATGACCCCACCCCTCGACGAGGCAGGATCAAGACGGACCCTAGAAACGTTAGCCGAGGCCACCACGGTCACTGAACAGTCTGAACACCCATCACAGATTGTACATCGTTCTGCAGATGCATAATTGGCAGAGGGATAGATGTGCTAGCACTCCGTGCCTGCTATCACCACAACCTCCTTGCAGCCCATGTTGCCCCATACCGAAGGGGACTTTGTCGTGAAATGGATACGCTGTTCAATCGCGCGCGGCTGCCAGTCACCGCAGGGTTTCCGTAAATGACGAGATGCTAGTTCCTCCAGAACGTTCCAGTACACCCTTTTGTGCGATATTTCACGGGTTAATGGATGCCATATGCAGAACCCCATCATCCTGGTGACGGCAGACCATAGTCATGGCCAAGTCGTGGTATGGAAATTGTACAAATTGTGCAATCTGCGCGGCCGCCGACACAGATCCGATATAATCACCACACAGATCGCCCATCCATGCTTGGTAACAGCGTCTTGCTCTGTGTTGTGTAGTGCTGATATTACCTAGCAAAGTGTGTCAGCCCAATCTTACGGATACACATAGATCAGGAGATTAGGTAGTGACAACTGATTTCCCGCCTGTGGGAAGGATGTGATAAATAAATTACATAAACGCAAAAACCTCTTTCGGCACATTTGGGAACCTGACTATTTTTGGCATCCTAGAAAGAAGAGGCTCCCTTCCTGGAATTGCGGCAGGTCACAGTCGCACTCTTAAGTAGCTGCGCATGAAGCCAGAAGCTTGAAACTGAGCCAGCAGAACCGGACCACATGGTGGTTGGTCCATATATTGACTGTAGTAAGTAGTGGAAGGAGGCGAACGCACACGAAAAAAAGGTCGGAACAATGAGACACTAAACACAAGGGAGAGGAGAATGAGTAAAACTTGCGAGATGATGAAGGCAAATCCAGAGACGGCGGAAAAATGTTGGCAGTGCTAAAACTCACCAAAGACCCAGTCGTGATCACTTACATCATACGGATCTTCTAGTCGAAGCTGATGGCTAAGTATATTTAGAGCTTGATAGAAGACAGTCGCCTGCCCGCTTCCCACGACCAGTAACAAACGGGGTTTCACTGAGATGGTCGGGATCATCAACCTTGCATCTGAATATCTGCCAAGTGACCAATGACCATATGACTAGAAGGAAGCTTACTAGTGGGGTAGCCTAGAGGCGTCGACTCAGTGGTGTCGCATTCGGGTCCGTGCATGCATGAACGATCGTATGACACCTTTCAAGTCGCTGCTGAGCCACCACGTACGAATTTTGTATTGAAGGAAAAAGCAATCAGACGCATCAGTGGTCACCACCTTGTATCGGTTCGGAGATAGTATGGGGTGACCATGACTCCGAAATGTTGCATTTCTTGAACATCCTGTGTAGCGCTGCTCGCATACGTACACTTGAAGTTAGTCCCCATAGGCGAACCAAAGAGTCGAAGGAAAACAGTCGTTCCGTTTTCTCCGTCGAATTCACGTGATCAAGTGAACTTGGAAGCAGGCCGCCCGAGTGCCATTCAACACAGGAGTTCGTTGGTATCGAAGAATTTGTCTGGTCAGGTTTTTCATCGTACGCAATTACACGTATCCAACTAAACCCGATAATATCCTTCGAGTCGTACCTCTTTAGGATCACATGGGTACGAACTTTCGCCAGCACTGCACCAGGGTCCAGGAGTTAGTCAACAGTCCTCCAAAGGTTTTGAGGGCTTTCAGCTCGCTGCTCCATGGCTGGTAATGGCATGGCTATGGATGGAACAGGAATGACTCAATCCTCAGCAAGCCTTCAGAATGTCCAAATCAGACAAGATGTGACGGTGGTGTACTGACATGAACTCGTCAGTAACGTTGTCCATAACCGACTGCAATTAATTGTCCCAACTCACCCCCAGCCGCAGCTAGCGATTTCCTGGCTTACTATCCAGTTCATCTTATTCAAAAACATGATCTGTAGCCCGAGAGCAAGCTGGACAGGATCGGTGCTGGAGTAAAAAAAATTGGTCGGGCATTCCTCGGGGCTATTTCGGGTTAATGTTCGTGTTCGGAGCCTATTTCTGACATGGCCAAGTCCCCCGGCGAGCCGAATAGTGAACCGAACAAGACACGAGATGAACCAGGTAGGCGAGTCCAAGATGCACGAACCACTACTCGAACATTTACGTATATCCAGAATAAGCTTGATTAAGCCATTATTTACCCCCCGATGTGCAACGGGTATGTGGCTACTTCCATTCTCTGAACAGCCGACTTAGCACTGGGTCGTCTAATTTCGTCAATGTGCGATCCATTACGTCCAGGCGCGATCAACGTTGATCCAACCGTTTACGTTTGTCAATCGCATGGGTCGTCATAATTGTGAGCACGTCAAAGCCGCACAAGCAAAGAAAATGATGATGAGATCTGCGGAACTTTGCTACGCTCAAATTGTGTTCGTAACTCTTTCTTCATTGAAAGTTTGTCTGATTAAATGCAAGTGGTGCACCTTTAAGATTTGACCAAAATTGGTTGCGATGCAGTCACTCGATTTCTGTAACCATTCTCAGATCAGTATATGCCAGCAGAGCCACATAGGCGAACAACTCGCTACCGCACAACTTGCGAAGAACCTGAGACATAGGGTTTGCAGGTGCGCTTCATTGCGTTACCATACGTATGAACAACTTCCTCAATCCCATCTAACCTAGTTTCGACCAAAGCCGGGAAATTCTAAGAATCCAAGCTCACGAACGTCTAGAATTCGCAAATATATGTCACTTTGAGACAGGCTGGCTTTGTGCCGAAAGGGGAAAAGAAAAAAGTCTCTACAATCTCTTGCATATAAAAGCCAGGTAAGTCGCTTTCTTGTCTGCCAGGAAATCCACTCCCTTCTCCTACAGTCTACGCATCTCGCATTCACCATCTGACATGTTCACCAAGCTCAGGTATATTCATTTTATGCATTACATCTAGCCTATCATCACGACATTGACTGACATGTGCATCCAGTGTTCTCGGCCTCTGCCTTGCCGTCGTCTCTGCGTTACAACTTCAAATAAACGCATACGGTGGTTATCCTGGTGATACTATTCCCGTCACCATTACTACCAGCCCTGGCGATCCTTCCTATGTCGACCTCTACCTGAAGGGTCAAGTGAGGAGTGATAAGTATTCCATTAACAGTAATGTGGCTGTCAGGGATACGACTGTCTACTTCACTGTCCCTCAAGTCAACTACCCAGGATCGTGTGTACCCCTTTTCAAACATTTGATGAGTATGTTGATTAACATCACTCACTAGTCCATATGAGGTGATTGCAACCGAGGTTGGGTATGTACTCCTTGCTTTTTTGTCACTCTCAGTGGCTTCCCGATGTGTGATTGCTGACATTTCTTTCCTTGTCGTGGTCCCTCCAGCAACGTCAACATCCAGTATGCTGTTAGCAATAATGCGATCCCTATTGGCTGAGTGTCGAATCTCGATTGGGACAACCAGAATGGTCTGAAGTAGATGGTTTTAATGAAAACGCTTGTCGAAGCATGGATAGCTTCCTCGCTTTTGTCTATAATGGATTCGCAACCATGGATGTCCCCCACAAATTCCCCTGCCGAAATTTGGTGAAAATACTATTCGGTCGTTATTGTGATACATACCGGACAGATTTCGCCTAACGTTCATGATGCATACTGGTTGGTCGAATCATCCAGATAGATTCCACGGCAGGTTCCCCGATCCGATCGTGGTCAATGAGTAGGTGTTCGGTTGTCGTCGTCCCATGGGTCCGGCCCCCATCTCGGCACATTATTACAATGTCACACAGCCCTTGTTAACGTGCCGGAAGAATTATCTCTGCCATTGTAATGCTTTAGTGGTCACTTTGGCGGGGACAATCGATTATCAAACTCGTCCAAATAATTGTCGCACAAAGTTTAACCCCCATTACAATGGTATTTCGTGATAATTATCAATTGCACACGATCTTATGATAATGGCCATTGTGAGGGTCTTTGCATGACAAAAACTGGGCAAAATTTACTTTAGCTTAGGCTATTTAGTAATACCATTGTAAGGGTCAATGTCATGAGATCATATAGGATTTAAATGGCAACCCATAATAATGGGGATCCAGATTTGTCCAACAATTTCAATCCATTGGGACCCACTGAGGGCCTTAGGTTTGAGCTAGTACGTCCCATATCCATACACCAAGCCCAGCTCGTTCGCAATGAAATCACACTGCGCCACACGATACCCATACCTTACACTGTCCGTCACGTTCACCACCACCTCGTTACCCCCTCCATACCCCTCCCATACCACCTCCGCCCCCATATAATTCGGACTCCCACTCCACGCCATCTCCGTCCACCGCTTCATGACATCCCGCATAACCCCGATTTGTTCTCCCGTCAACGGCTGATACAGCCCATCCGTCTCCGCCGTTCCAAACACCCAATAGAGCTCGTCGGCGTGACAGACCCGACCACGACACATAGTCGGGCTCGGGGTCAACGGAGAACCTAGGCCAGTGGCAAAGACGACATGGTAGGCGTTCCCTGGGTTGGTCGTGTTCGATTCTAGCGATGCGAGGTACGTCGACGGACAGAGTGCCCCAAAATCTGTCAACAGTTGTGCGAGCGTCAACACTGCACCGGACATCCCTCCTTCTCCCGACGCCGTTTCGTAGGGATAGAGTGTCGTCTCGTTCAAGATCTTGGCAACCTCGGTTTGGTTAAAGTAAAGCTGGAGCGTCTGGACGTATGAGGACGGCGGTGCAGTGGGGGATAGTGTACTAGGGAGGAAGTAACAGCCGTCGCATTCGTTGGTTGACCAGAGGGTGGGAACACGGGCAAACACGCCGTCTTGGATGCTGCTTGCAATGTCATCGAGGACGTAGTCCCCATCGACAACGATGTCCCAAGAAATCCCAAGGTTGTAGGATGCTAGCGTCAGGTTCCCCGCAGGTACGTCCTGAACGCACGCAGCATCTGCGTTAGAAAGCACAGTCGAGGCATTGGATGCACAGCTAAGGTACTTTGCGAGGGTCAACGACACGTCCAGCGCAAGCTCTGGTGAGTAAAATGGGTCGCTTGTGCTAAAATCAGACTCCAGGATGGCAGTGCCTATACGTAGATCAGAATGCACCCGGGATGGAAAGAAAAGTGGATTCACTGAAGAGGCCCTTTGTGTATTTTGGGTTTGCTCCAAGGAGGTACCTAGTCATCGTACCGCCGGCCGACTCGCCAAACACCAAAACTTTTGTTGGCTGAGGATTGATTCAACGACCGAAAACTTGCAGATGAACATGGAAACTTACGTCTCCACCAAAGGCTTCGATATTGTCTTGCACCCAATGCAACGCAAGGAGGGTATCCTTGAGCGCAGCGTTTGATGCATTGAACCATCCAAAAGCAGTAAGACGGTAGTTGATTGTGACAAGGACGACACCTCCATACGACACCGAGTTGGTGCCATCATAGATGTTTGAAATCGAGTTTCCAACATACCCATCGGTCGTCATATTGTACGGGAAGGATCCACTATTCCCAGTATTAAGTCCACCTCCGTGCACTATGAAACAACGCTGAGCAAAGGATGAGAGGTATAACACCAACCTACTGTAGAACATCACAGGAAGTTTCGGGGAAGCATCTAGAGCGTTTCCACCAACGATAGGAGAGTAAACATTCAGAGATAGACAATCTTCTTCGCTATACAACACATGTCCATTATCAACATCGGGAGGCTAAGAAAAAGTTTGGAGACAATGGACAAAGTACGTGATGGACGAGTCCTACCTGAGCGCAAAAGGGACCATAGGAAAGAGCCAAACGTATGGTGTTCGAGGAGACACTGAGGGACGTCGGTGGCTGAAAGCGGCCTTGGCCAGCCGTCGACTCCGCATACTTAACTCCCAGGAAACGCCAGGTGAACTTGTCCCGGAAGCCGCGAAGAATACCAGCTTTGGGTGTCGATACGTCGATCTGCCTGGTGGTGTCGTAGGACGTCACATTAGAACGCGTCAACGGGGCAGAATTGGTACAGAGAGCGGGGAAACGTGGGGAAAGGTTGGTCGTGTCATTGTTGGGGGATAAACTTCCCACAGTGAACGCCGCGCAACCAGCTACATAAGGAACGTTTGAGCACAGCTACCAAGGATACAACAGAGACTTGCAGCTTCCTGCGATCCAAACGCTAGAGCCAGGCACCAACGCTGCTCCGTGTCTGTCAGAAGTGAGGACAGACGTTAGATTTTCCGACGTGAACCCGGTGCTCGTTTGAGGGGGAAGCAATGTCTCCTGGAGTTCAGTGCAAGTCGACATGGCTTTCGAGCAGGTGATGGGTGTTCTCAACAAGAGTGCACTAGCACGGTTTGGGTTGGACGGATCGAGATCGTTGTTCGAGACGATAACCACGTCAGTGTCAAGCGAAAGGGCATTAGTGACCTGAATGAATGCAGAGAGAAGACTCAGAGTGCTCAGAGATCGCATAGAGAGAGTGTATGCTGCAGTGAGCCAGAGATCGCGGTTCTTTATGTAGGATATATGACAAGGCCGTTACGGCGCCTACAAGGTGACCTCCGAGCACAGGATATACGGACCTGTGTATTTGTGGTTCCGCTGCATGAATGTAGCGAACAAGTCTTGGCGTGATCATGGGTATCTGCATATCTTCACGATCTCTTTTTGGTGCGGAAGCCTCCTCCCACCACCATTCCCTCTCCCATTCGGTGAACCAGCCATAGACGGGGTCTCTCCCTCCCATTCGCGGTGAGGTGTCAACTTCACTCCTTATCTAGTCAACGCTTAGCTGGTAGTCATCCTGGAGCGTAGCGACTGGGGTAGCCGCGTCCTGAGAGGCTGAGAGAATGTGGCAAATCATGCAATAAATGGTTGTTCCAAGTGTGCAATGAACCGTGCTGTTCCGAAGCGTTTGCCTGATTCCCAATGTGATATTGAACGGGCGAAGGTAGCGACAGCCCGTCGTCTATCAAGCTTTCAAGCTCCAAGTGGGGTGGTGTCTGATTCTCCTTCGGAATAATCCGATACACCAATCATCGTCGCACGTGTCACTCGTGCGCTAATGAAAGTAGGCAGAGCCCTGCACAGCTTCAAATGTTGGGTCATCGCACTATCAACAGCAGCCCGTAATCCTATCAACTGATTATCTATCCATGAAAACAACTGATGGCGTATCTAAGTCTTCGAAATCATCCGCTCCCAGACTTTCTCTTCACGGCCGACACATTCTTGTGGAATCTTCTGATCGTTCCACGTCCGAACGTCGGGACTTTTCTATATCCGTTCCCTCATATCATTCATTATGAAATGTCAGTTTTTTGTTTTTTCATTGTACGTACCTCCGATCCGTTCTTGGACCGCACAACTTCAGCAGCATGGAATGGATCAAGTGCGTGAAAAATCGCGTTTCATACACCAAGTTCAAACTCATGCAGCATGGCGACGAAAAATAGCATGGAAAAAATCAATCCCAGATTTTCCAAATGCATTCTGTGAGAGAACGAAATCGTCTCATTCTGGGTGGTTGATCTGTTTTCAGCCTCAAACCTTCTTCACCCTATGGCAGAGAGTCCACTCCTGGCCCTTCCAGTCTACCAGCGTTGTGTACGAACTCTTGCCCCCTAACGCCCTCCAATGTTCCCAGCTGTTGACGCCAAATGCTGGTATACTGCTGCGGGTTCCGCGACAAATTCACTTGGCGTTTTGTTCGGATCAAGTACGCCGAATCAATTGGTTTCAAACAGTGATTCCACTTCGAGTTTCACCGAATATCGTGTGCACTGTCCTCCAGTGTGGTCCTTTATGTGCTCAGGTAAACAGTTCTTCCTCTACGATGTACTGCGGTTTCACAGCATTACAGACTCCGGTCGTTGACAACGGCCATGTTCTCAATGCGGCAGAGGACTGTCTTTAGTTGAACGTGTATTCTCTCTGTCGCAACGGGTGGCACAAGCTAGATTACAGCGCCGAGGTTGCCTGTTATGTTTCTTAGTATGTTGATTCGTTGCTGGATGTCATGAATCGTTTTTGATTGTTTCTTGCGTTCACGGAGGGGGCTCAACACTGGTGAACCGAACTATTCCTGTTCAGTATGATCACGTCTGGTTACATTGTCCCTTCGAATACCAAGGTGTATATGAGCCGATTTCATCTCCTCTGGTAGTGTTGTCCCGGTTACCATCAAGCGCCGGATGGGCGGACTGGGCTGGCTCAGTGCTCCAAACGCTGCCCTCAAAGGTGCCTTGCTCGCGCTCCATTGGGTCCAAGATGCCATCGAACCCTTTGGTGGTGATGTGTGCCTCGTTTCCCCCCCTCGTTCAGTTGATCCATCTGATCGACAACGTGGACGGTCAATGAAGGTGCTCGTTTACGGTGAATCGGGACGATGACTAGAAGACACCGCGCCGTCCGAGGACGGGATCTCCGGAACTGTCCTTACGCTTGGCTTCTGAAACATCACGACACTCAGCCCAGTAACATGTCCGGGGCCAAGTCTGCCAAGACTACGAACTCTACTACGTCTTCGCGACGGCAGAAACTGATAACATTTACCAGCCATTGACGACGCAAGGCGTCATTTCGCGCTGGACCTACCTCACGTGAACGGTTACCCCGAATGACGCGGGGGCGGTAGAGTGGGTGTCGTATACGGAGGGACGATGGAATCCGTGATGGACGTGACGCAGAACGTGCAGCCGTATCATGTCGCGCGGTGTGATTTTATCGACCATCAGCTCGGGCTCGTCTTCAGCGACGGCGCGTATTGACGAGTGCCGTCGTGGGGTATGGCAGGAAGTTTACCCCGTGCGTCAAGTTTCACATGATATGGTCAAATGAACAACGGGAATGTGATGGATACGGACCTAGTTAAACGGATAATAAGTCGAGCCTTTGTAATAAGGAAATCCATGACAACCAAGGGTGCGGAAAAAAAGAAGAGTGGTGTGTGTATGTCGCTAGTACATAGACATGTAAGTATGATCCCTCCGGAACCTGGTCCGCCAGTAAACCTCCCGGAGAGAATAAACATCGGTTAAGATGGTAAACAACGGGGATTACAGCAACAATACAAGGCGCTAGAGAACAAGCGTAAGTATGGCAAGAGTACATCCGCAGAAAAAAGGACTTCCGTGTCCAACTGAAGCTCCCTGAGACTGACATGCAAAGAGTTCAAGAGGCTGAGCGAATATATGACACAAAGAAATGGAAACGCCAAGGCGAGGAAAGAATGAACAAGGCAAAACAAAAGGAATGAACATGTGGTATTTACACGCAGTTCTGAATCCTTATGATTGCAGACAGAAATTAGGACATATAAACGTTCATGAGAGAAAATGGCGAAACCCGAACGTGGGGAGTCGTCATCGGTTTTAAAAGCGTTGCAAAAAAGATCGGATAAGACGTCTTCTAGTGCCGCTTGTAGGGCGTTGTCTGTCCGATCGACATCAGTGTGCGTGGGGGAAAACGTCATCAATCGAGACTCACGTTGCGTGGAGGATTTTCGGCTCTCTTCTACAAGGCAGTGGCTATGAGCTGCTCTGGCCCATAGGTACTAACCCTCTTTTGAGTAAGGAAAATCGGAAGAGTCTGACTGGCTTCACGCAAGCAGTCAACGGGAATTAACCCCCGTTCGTGACATTCCCCCTCGGTATCTGCCAACTTCTCGACGGATGCCCAGCCATCATCGAAGGTCTGGAGAAGGCGGACGCGGTCACCCGGACAAACCGTCAGTTCATCATCCAAAGAAGGATTGAAAGGACGACGGATGACCTCGACATCCGCAAACCCAGGTTTCTCGGGATCAGCGAAGGGATCAACAGAAGGATTGGCAGCAACAACGAATGGTGAGAAGCTGACACTGGATGTTGATGCCTGAGGGTAGAGAGAAGGCGTCGAGACTGGTGCTGGAGGAAAGTCTGTCGTGAACGCATGGGAATGTGTACTGAGATGAACGAGAGTCGCAGAAGCTCGGAAAGACACTGGACCCTGGGTCCCGGCAAGGAAGAGAGCGTCCGCAGTGGATGGAGGCGGCGCAGGTGGTTTTGGGAAGACGAAAGACTCCGAGGGTGAAAATGGACGGACAGACATGGGGGTGAGGGGCTCTAGATCGTCCTGACCTGGAACCGTCAGGTACTGAGCATCTGGCTCGCTGCCATTACTCAGCATGCTGTTCATGGACTCCCTCCGCGCTATTGCACCTCCAGTAGAGATTAAGACAGAGTTACGCTCACGAACTTCGGCCATGGGTGGGAACTCGGGAACAAACAGCGTCGAAGGGGAATCTACGCGGAGCATCAACCCATGGTCAAAATTGGTAGCGAAACTGCTGCGGGAACTCAGTCGGCTCGCTGGAGCTTCCCCACCCGGCGGTACAGGACTGTGAAGACTCCCGCTGTTGACGAAGGAAAAGTTGCCATCCGAACCATAGTGACCGAACCACCATCGCCTGCGGAGCTCTACACGACCCGCAATCGAGCGGCGGCGAACGACCAGGAGAATGAAAGCGAGCAAGGAAAGCAAGCACACGATAGTGATTCCTGCGATCGCACCCGCAGAGAGTTGCTTTCCAGACGAGACGGCTGCGAGTGTGGTGATAGTTGGCGACGGAGAAGCCGCACCAACAGTGTTGGAGCTAGAGCCTGGCGAATACTGTGAAGCTGACGAAGAACTCATGGCTAGCACACCGGGAGTAGCCACCCCGAGAGCCGCAGAGGTCGCGGTAGAGGACACAGGACCAGCATTGACTGGTACACTTTGCC
>JBBPQP010001367.1:0-10842 GCA_038092555.1 Boletus subgraveolens | reverse complement strand
GCACAGACGGCGTTGGCAACGGAGATGCTACCTCTGTTGCCGAAGTGGAGGCGCTGACAGTAATATTGATACCGGCCATATCTCCCTCTTCGTCATCCACGACGATCGCACGCACCCCTGGTTCCTCTCTTGATGAAGAATCGGGGCCAGGCGCAGGTACAAGAGTCGGCGCAGTACCAGACGGCGGTGCACGTTCAGTCTCCATCCTCGCCCTCAACGCTGACGCCATTCCTCCACTATCGACCGACAACTTGGGTGGTCCCTCAGCAGATGACATCGTTGACTTGCCCGATTTGTTGCTATGCCTCCGCCCATGATCTTGATCCGATCCATCCTCAAAGTCCGTGAACCTCGACGAATGCGGTGATCCAAACGTCGTATGCAACAGCGGCGAAAGCGACATGTTCACGTTTAGAGACGTAAGTTGTCTTCCCACATCGACTTCCTGACCTTGCGAAACGTCTTCCTCCGCCGCCTCAACCACCTCGATGTTCAATCCAACCCCAGTGTGTTCCTCCGTGGATCCATGCTCCACTTGCAACTCTCTCTCTCCGTGATCATCACTACCTTGCATATACCCATCATGAACGATCCTCAGCCGCGATTCTGTTCGCACAGGAACATGCACCGGAACAGCCGGGAACTGGGCAGTCAACGGTAGCATATGTGTCGCGTGAGTTGATTCGTCCGACGCCGATCGTGTTAACGAAGGTCGCGAAAACGGCATCGAGGCAGATAATATAGAACTTGACGTGGTTTCGAGGCTAGGCCTTGGATAACCACTCGTCCCGTCGCTACCAATGCTTGGTCGATGCGCAGAATCAAAGCTTGGCCTATCGGGTGGAACTGGCATGGGAGGCGCGTTCGCGCGAGCCTTTGACGACGCCTTGGAAGTTCCAGAAGTTTTAGACATAGTGGAGACGCGCTTCGAGGTAGTGGAAAACCGCTTGGATGCAAGAGAGTAACGCGAGTACCGATAGTCGTCGTAGATGTCGTCCCAGTAAGCACCGTCGTCTTCGTCTTCCTCCTCACTTCCGCCTCCGCCTTCTTCTCTGGTTCGAAGATGTCCATTCGGATTATGAGCGCTGATAGGTGATGTCGGCGTATAGCGCGTCCATGCCATAGCCACCGGACTGCCAATCTCACCAGAGACACCGGAGGCGTTCTCGTTGACATCCACCTCCACGTTGCCCGCGTCCGACTTACTGTCGTTTTCACCCGTCTTCTTCGTCCGTTCCACATCATCTTCGTGGGCTCCATCCTCATCCTCCTCACCACCCAACGCACCCATCAGCGACAACCCAATCCCCACTTCCCCATCAGAATGTGCATCCTCCACTCCCACCCACCTCCCCTTTCTCCGCTTCTCGTCCCCACTCACTCTTGCCACTCTCTCGTCCCCTCTCACACCTAGGCGAAGTATACCCTCCCCCTCATCCTCTGAATGGCCCCCATACCTCAACTCATCCCCATCCGCCGAATCCGCTGAATCGTCCAACCGTCGACGGAATGCATCGAGCGTAGACAAACGCGTCGTATTCCCTTCCTCCACCTCGTCCCATGCTCCGTTCCCATGCCTGTCCCCATCTCCATCGTGCCGCCCATTTCGGTCATCCCCATACATCGTCCCCGATGTCGACGATGGTAAAGAGGACGAGAGTGCTGCCAACGGGGACGTCCGCCCACTAGCAGCGGTTCCCATCGCGGGCAGAGCACCGGGCGTAGGAAGCGCCGCCGTAGGGAATGCAGGTGAAGGTAACGATGGCGCCGGCAGAGGCGGTAGCGGCAAACTCGGGGGTGGTGAAAGAGGTGCGCGGTGGAGTTGACCTGCACCGTAAGGAGACGAAGATACAGGTGGTGTGCGCGTGGTGGGTGTAGGCACATTATTCTCGTTGGGATTTACAGTCGGGCCCACGTGTGGACTTGTCGGGGAGGGGGTCGAGGTCGAGCCGTACGGGCTCGTAAAAGACGGATGTGGAGTCAGGCTATTAGAGCTTGATCTAGACGGGAACATGTACTGGGACTGAGCGTTAGGCCCGTGCGCGAACCCTGGTGAACGAAAACCAGGCGACAGGGAACCTGAACATTCGAAGACGTGCAAGACAGCTTGAACGATGACGGAAGATTACGAGATGAAACAAAGGACGGACCTGGAAGACCAGGGGAGCGTTGTCCAGGTGCCAACGAATTTGGTAACCCGGGTGACAGCGACCCCGGCAAGCCGAGAGACGAAGAAAATGGAGGCTTCGGCGAGAAAGACCCAGGTTTCCTAGGAGACAACGGACTGGACAATGCAGGAGATGCGGATGTAGACCGCGGGTTTTCCCCAGACATCGCAGGAGGCACAGGCAGTGGTGATGATGGAGGAAGACCAGGCGATGGTGTCAGTCTGGGTGACTTGCTCACCCTCAGGGGCGCAACTACGGGGGAAGCCGTGCCATTTCTGTTACCACCTATTTCCAAAGGCGGCGGTGCAAGTATAAAGCCAGTTTGCGTCTCCGCACGCATGCCGAACTTGCTCAAGTCGAATTGCTTAGCCTCCAGCTCTGAGATTGACCCGACGGACCCAAATGAACCAGTGACGGAGTCGGGACCATGCGTCGAAGTCGATGCAAAGGATGTACCCGATATCGAGGAGGATGCTGATATTGAAGTCGAGGTCGATACCGAAGCTGAAAGTATCGTATTCGATGTCGACGCTGAAGCTGAAGGAGTCGACACCATTTTGCCAGATATCGAACCTGATACAGACCCCAGCCTCTGTGGATCTGAGGCACCATTCGCTTGGTCAATATTACCATGCTCAGGCTCGCTAGAGACATCCCTCTCGGTCTCGCCTGAATTGGCAGAGCATACTGACCCGTTTCTGGATTGCGTCCTCCGAGAAGCAGTATCTGCAGTCGAGTAAACAGACGTAGCAGTCGACGCCTCCGAATAAACCGATGCCGACCCTACCGAAAAAACGGAAGCACCCGAAATCGAAGTAACCATCTGTGGGGGTTTGGCATGCCCGGATTTAGTGCTAGAGGCGTAGGCATCCTTGATGCTGGACGTATGCGAAGTGCCGATCACAGTGGTACCGCAAGAGTCAGGAGTAGCGGTTGGGGACTGGTCCTCTGAAAAGCGCGAATAAGAAGTTGAATAGGACTGCATGTGCGCATGCGACTTGGAATAAGAGGGTGAGGGCGTATGTTTTGCCCTAGATCCTGGCCTCGAACTAGATGGGGATTCTGAGGCATGCCGTAACCTCTCTCTGGGGTGTTCCACTCTTGAACCGCTTCCCTCGACCAAAGAAATAGACGTCCTACTCTCGGGGCCGCTAGCGCCGACGGTGACACTGCCTCTCTTTGCCATGATGGGCTTCTTCAACTTTCCATGAAACCGTACATCCTTGCCAGAAAATCGGCCAACAACACCTTCGCAATGGCCCTAATATCAAAACACGGTGCATCAGCGCTGATCGAAGGTGAACGCGAAAGAAGTGATGGTGACGTGAATCAGAAGCACACCACACCATCAGCGGATAACAGGTAAAACAGACAACTCACAAGATAAATCCCGAGCTCAGGTAATTGCATCAATACCGTGATCTCGTCGTCCTGCAAAAATAGTATCGTGTCAGAACCGCGTGAACGAATTTCAATGTCATGCGTTCTCCAAGCAGAGTCGTCCAACCCAGCAGGGAATACTTTCCCCACAGGCACATGACCAAACCCACCAACATAACCACCACCATTCCAGGACTATCCCATGATCCACGCCAAATCTAAAGCCGATCATGTTCTCCCCAATACTCCCAGCCCGTACGAGTATTGTCACGAGTGAGAACCCAAGACGTCCCAGATCGCCAACACCGTTTCCATCCACCAGCTCCAAACGCGGACCGGGGGGACCGTCCTTTGGGCTGGACAACCACTACCCAACGCAAACACTGGGGCAAACTGGACTCGCCTTTAGAAACATCAAATCTTCACCCATCTCTTGGGCAATACAGTCCACGATCGCGGTACACCTGCCAATGCCACCTTTGGCTGCAAATCGAGTCCACCGCGCGAGCTCGTGAGCGTCCATACCAGAGTGATGAAAGCTTGTGCGTGATGAACGAAATGGGGTATTCTGAAGACGTCCAAAACGTGACGGGCGGGAGAAGGTGTTGGGTTTGGGACGAGTGAACGTAGACAACCCTGTGGGGGTGACTTGACGATCGACGAAATAAAGGTACCACAACGGGATGTTGGTCTTCCAAACGATGAACGAAAACAGGGTGCTTGGGACGTCCACGACAAGAGGTGACCTGTTCTACACCACGCGGACGCGATGGGTGAAGGAATGAATGGGTGTTGCTACGGAGAGCAATAACGAACGAAACGCAGAACGGAAAGAGTTGAAGAATTGGGAGCGCATGCACGACGTGCAAATGCTATTTCGTTGCAAGTGCGCAGTTAGGCGATGCCTTGAGACCCACGGAGGGGATGGAAACGCCGTCTCTCGCTGACAATGTCGGGTATCACAAGGCCCAGGAAAAAAAAAAAGAAGAAGCGAGAGGTAATAATGATGGCCAGACCCAAGGGTCGAGGCACATGGAGCGACACGGCAAATGGAGAACGGGCAACTCACCTCGGAACTGATGCACCGGGTCAATATTTTGATTGGTGGGCTGGAGAACGAACAATTTATAAAGTCTTGACTGAACTGAACCCAAATAATTGAACTGAGGATGGAAAAGTTAACACGATTGACGAAGGGCCAGTGGCACCGCTAATCAACTTGGCGAGGCACGACTCGTCTTTGCCGTCCTCGGCATCTCCTCCAGACCACGTGTCACGTACAGCTCTCCATCTTTGCTTCAACTTGCGGACGTACCAATGAACTCATTCCCGAACACCGGCATCAGACTCAGTGATCGACATGAAACCGACATCCCGCTCGCGTTTCACATCCCAATTTCGGCGAATGCGGGGAGGGGATCATCACTTGGCAGGTGAAAATGGGACCAGGCGGGTGCAATGCAAGATAGATCTTGGCCTCTACAGAAGAGCAAACGTTGGGCGCCTGTGAGTCTCATTTCCTGCCAATATCCCTGCCGATCATCATCATATCAGTGATGGGAATTTGCCAAGACCCTAGTGATTCTAAACCCTTCAGATCCATATTGCATATTCCTGACAACGCATGGCTTCAACACTGCCCTGGAGCGTCCTCGGTTACGCAGTCCTCCGACCTCGACGTGATCAAGATCCCGTAGTCAAGACGCCGACTGGTCTTTCGCAACACACCCAGCTCATACCAACATGCAATGTAAATATTGTAAGATCCATAGACATAATACACTGGATCGCTTGTAATCGCCATATCCTTGACCATGATCAACGTCGTCACGTGTGCAAAACGAGAGAGTGAAAAAGTGAAAGAGTAAAGAAACCTGTACATGCATCAAGTGACAGTCAAGGGAGAAAGAAAGAAAAGTCAGATGAGAGTCATATTATAAAAAGCGCAAGAGAAAAGAGAAAAGAAGAAAAAAAAGACATTGAAGATCACTTGCTTGGATCCCCTCCTTTACACTCCCGAACTCGCACCTTCCCCACTCCCCCGCCTCGTCGGCTCTTCCTCATAAGGAAACGTATGCCCGACTCGACCCCTACGAAGATTCCATCTAAACATATACTCCTCAAACGCGTTGTCCTCATCGACAGGAATCCGGTCCGTCACACCCATAGGCCGAGGTTGCGGTACAGACACCGAAGAAGAAGAAGACGACGACGAACGCGACGCCTCCACATTAAACAGCGCCTCATACATGCGCGAATTTCGCCAATCCCTCGAAGACTCTGTCGAATTCGAAATCACCACCGTCGATGGGTGTCCGTGTCCGTGCGCATCGAAACTCGGCTGTTGTTGTTGTGGGGGTGGCGGCGGCGGTGGCGGCGGGGGGCCACCCGTACCAGTGAACGTACCAGAAGACGGCGGCACAAACGGAAATATGGTCTCTCTCCGCTGCATCGTCGGTGCGTCGAAGAACAACGACCCGGACCCAGATCCAGATCCAGATCCAGACCCGTGACCTCCGCTCATACCCACCATCGAACGACGACCACTCGCCCCATGCCCAGCACCGACTTCGTCAACCACCATATTCGTACCCGAGTTCGTACTCATGCTCGAATCCGACCCTTGTCCACGCGGCATCGACACGAACCCAAATGGACGCACACCAGGCCCGTCGGTCCCAACCAGTCCAACGCCAGCTGTCGAACGAGACGAGGACGAACCAGGTTGATTCGCAGGCGGTACGCGGAGATGGTAATGCAGTTCGTGTGGAGGAGGGGGAGGAACCGGTATATACATATCGTGATAATCGTGTGCATGTGGTGGCTGCTGTGGCTCGCGCGGGTGTTGGTGCTGTTGCTGAGCCCGTAGACGCTCCAGAAATACGGTACGCGCATCTCGTGTTGGTGGGGGAACTTGAGGTGGGGAAGACGTCCACGATTCAGTAGTCACGTCTCTTCCATCGTTTGCCAACCGGTCAAACGCGGTCACCGAAAACGACACGGGTCTCCCATTGTTCGACTGTGCAGTTGTATGCGGGGGCCTGCCGCCCAGACCGTTTCCGGAACTGGAATTGCTCGCGCCATGATTCGTCTCAGACGGACCAGAAGTGTCCCGGTGTGGACGTCTCCGTGCAGGCGCAGGCTTGGGGGACGCCTTGACTTTTTCGCGACATACCGGACAAGTATTGGCCGTCCTCAACCATTGCTGTACGTGAACAATGTCATTGAACAACCTCGTAAAGAAAGCAAATCTCCAATAACACTCACCTCCAAACAATTCTTGTGCAGCCAGTGTGGACACTCTATTAGCTTCATGACGATATCCGAAGGCCCGTACTATTCAAAAAGAGTGACCGTCAGCCGATGTGCTGAGAGAGAGAATGGAGGATACTCACGTCGTCCAAACAGATCGGACACCTCGTCTCACTGTCTTCCTTTTTCCATTCCTTGAATGTCCCAGTCGGAAGGGTTGAAAGCACCTCCTCTGGCGTCGCTTTAGAACGAACCTCGCCCAACATGCTCGACAACGATAACAACGCCTCGTATGAATCATCAAACAACTCGTCCGGCTAACGAGAGACCGGTGAGCGCCATCCAAATCAAGCATATGGAATGGAAGATAACCACGTACCACGTAATCCCCAAGATTCCCTCTCCTCCCCATCGCAGCCCTTAACATACCAGGCCTAAAGACTCGTATACCTTCGCTACCCCTATCTAACTGTAACCTCTGTCGGAGTGTTCGTAAACGCGAACGCTGCTCCTCTACACGACTGGCCACCTCGGCAATCTCGGCCCGCGCAGAACCAGTTGCAGGCGGAGGTGGAGGTGGAGCTAACGCGCTGCGGGGACCAATCGAAGCACGCCAGGGTGCATTTCGCGTCATCACCGGAGGCTCCGCAGCACCGGCATTCAGAGCCCAATGTGGCGGTCCCGATACACTACGTGCCTCCGGGTGAGATTCGGGTTCAAGCGTATCTACATTCCAAAGGACCGACGGCCCCCTCCTCTGTTCCTCTGTTACCTGCGGACGAGCCCGAACCGGGCGGGAAGGCGATCGTTGTCGTGACGACGACGATGCATCCATGGCATTCGAGGACGACTGGGGATTTGCAAGTCGCGCAAGGCGAGAACGTATGGAACCTCCCAGCCCGAGCGAACTCCTCCTATTTTCTGCCACAACCTCTGTCCCGGAACGATTTCCGTTCCCGTTCCCATTCCCGCTTCCGTTTCCACTCGCACTCCGAGGTCCACCTACGACATCATTCCGTTCATTCCGGGAAACGGCACTTGAACCCGATGCCAGCGCGTGATTTTGGTTAGGTGGATGCTGTGGGTGGTATGGCTGCCCGGCCCCGGCTGACGCATTTCGTCGCCCGTCCTCGTGCGAACGATAGAAACTCTCGAGGATCCTCGCTGGCAGGAACCGGTCGCGCTCCGTTCTTTCCGGAGGTGCGGGCCGATTGTTGTTCTCGTATGAGGTTGGTCTCGTCGATCCAGAAGATGCTTGTGGTATAGGCCGAGTGAACATCGTCGAGTTTCGGTTGGGAGGTTGGGAACGTCCTTGAGAGTCGTAAGCGATAACGCTGCCTCTACGCAAAACAGATAAGCTGGGTCGAAGACTAAAGTTGCGAGGCGGTGGAGAATAGTTGGGAGGAGGAGTACGGCTAGATGAATGGAATGTGGAGTCAGCATGCCGTGGTACTGCCACGCCGCAGGTGTCTTACCCAGCATAAGGATGTGGTCGAGACCATTCTGGGGAGGGTGGACGCTAAGCGGCAATTGCTGTCAGACCGGTGTCATCATCATGCAAAGATTACGTACCGTGCGCAGAAAGTCATCCAAATCCATCTCGCTTCCACTATCTTCCAAACCCATTCGCGAAGCAGCGCGAGACCCCCCAGTGGTCACAGAAGGCGCCACAGGCCCGGTCGAGGAGAATGAAGCCTGGTCCACTTCTACATTCCTCCTCAGCGAGTCCCTGAACAGCCCAGATTGGAAAGACGACAGGTTCAGGTTGGTGTACGAATACTGTTGGCCGTTGTTCGCCATCGTGGTCGTTGCGGTCGCATTCGGAGTCGTAGTGTTTGGCCCAGCCCCAAGTTGACCCACAGAGTGCCAAGGTAGCCCCGACGAAGCGGGCACTAGAGGGTGGGAAGATTCTTCTCTCGCCGAGCTCGTCGAGGCCAGGCTCAACCCGGAAGAGAAACCCCTGCTTCGGGCATCTTGATTCAATCGCTCTCTCTGGCGCTCCCGCTCCCGCTCCCTCTCCCATTCCCACACTCTTTCTCGCTGTCGTTCCCGGTCCAACTGCCTTTCTCGCTCCCGGTCCCGTTCTTGTTGTCTTTCTCGTTCTGCCACCCTCGATGCATCCCAGTCAAGTAGCCAAGCCTCAGCCCCTTCCTCCCTCGCGATCCTCTGCGTCTCCGCAAACAACTCCGAGAAAGAACGCTGGACCGATGTCGACGTCACCGGCTCTGCCCTGTTCGTCGTCGACGGCGGCGCACGCGTAGCGCCAAACGGGGGGAAATGCGAACTCGTTCCGGTCCCTGGCGCACTCTCCACACTCGGACTCGGTGGTACTGGCGATCCACCACCTAGATCACGACCACTCTCACGCTCACGTTCACCTCGGGAGCTGCCTGACCACCGACTGTCTGACTCGTCGTCCCCATCAAAACTTGATCGACGCAACCGTGCGCGAAATCGTTCCAGGGCAAGGGCGTGTCGTCGTTCAGAAGCACTTTCGGACATTAGGGAGTTGGAGGATGGAATGGATGTCCACGAAGAAGAGTGGAGGCGGGTGTGGAAGTCGTGTGAAGGGACTCGGTTGGCGTTGATCGCGGTCGAGATCGGTGCAGGACCCCTCGACCTCTCGTTGTGGCTTCCGGGTGTATGTGCAGGCACGGGTTCTGTATCAGAAGCATCTCAGTTTGAAACACAAACTTTCAATTGGAGTGTACGCACCTGCGATCGAGGTGTATCGAGGTGCAGCAGGTTCTCGGACGGGCGATGACCTGGTTCGGTCCGGAGAGGATTCACCAATGTTGAAGACATCGAATACAGAGGGAACAGATTCCCGCTCTACGGAGTGCTCCCTTATGACTCTAACACGGTCACCAAGCCGAGTGTGTGACGATAATCCTGCTACTCAAGGGTAAGGAAATATATGAATACCAAGAAGCGAGTACATTACGTGGTTGCTCGCCCAAATGATCTTCCAGATGGGACGACGAGATATCATGCTCCTGACTCGGAACAGGGCTATCGACGGCCCTTCTGTGCGATCGGATATTGGCCGGATCCCTATCGCTATATGATGTGCGATACCTGAGTAAGATATCATCAGTGACAATAGATGGTGTTGACGACGATGATGGATCGGGGGGAAACACCAGTGGGGACAAGCTCCTGCGTACGTGTCTTATGTGGGAAGCAGACGGTGGTGCGGACGACTCGACAGAGATTGATGATCTAGAGCCCACTCGTGTGGTAGTTTCGCCGGGCGAGGGTCGCATGAAGGCAGGCGTAGAATTCGAAGGGATCGCATCTCCCACGCGCTCATGGGAGGCAAGCGATGAAGAACCACCAACAGGGGGGCGATAAGAGGGATAGGGCGGATATCGAGGGACATTACCATAAGTGGGAGAGAACGATGCAGAGGGGATATTACCGGGTGCAGTTGAGGTCGTTACTGTCACATTGGCACTACCTGAAGACGATGGAACAAGGGAGAAGCGTTAATTGGTTCCGGCTGGTCTAGATGTGTGGCGTACTAACCGTCGGAAGATGTAAAGCCGGATAATGAATTGAGCGTTTCGCTGGGGACAACAGCCACAATGGATGAGGCAGAGTCTGTAGTGGTGGAAGGAGGTGGGCCGGAACTGTTATTAGAAAGAAAATTTGATGAATTAAGTTGCCAATGGGCATTTGAAAGGGCTGGATCTCCGTCAACGGAAGGACCCAGAGGTGGCAGTGGTGGGGAACGTGTGGCTGCGAGGGAAGTACGGAGGGCCGCGATTTGGCGGTCGAACTCTGCGAAACGTTGTAGGGAAGTGCGAAGGGTATCTTCTGGAGTTGGAGGAGTGGGAACATGGGTGCGCTGAGGTTGGGTGGATGGCAGTGGAAGATGCAAATCAGACATGTGGACATCCTGGGTGGTAGCAAAGGGAGGCGATGAAGCCACAGGGTGGGTTGGACAATCTACCGAGCTCGCAGGCGGCGCAGACGGACCATCGGAGGAGATATCGCTGCGTGAGCTGGACTGCGCAGTATTGTAACCACTGGAGGACGG
>JBBPQP010001366.1:0-10844 GCA_038092555.1 Boletus subgraveolens | reverse complement strand
AAGACCATTCCCATTTGCTTCCCGACCTCTTGACCATCTTCAAGTCGCCACCGTCGAATCCCATCACTACTCCCGCTCAAAAGATGCTTTCCGTCAGGGTGGAATGCAACTGCCCACACCTGATCATTGATATCGGTGTCAAGTAATATTGTTGGGTCTACTGAATTGTCAGCGTTCGACACAATCACTCCTCGGAGCTACTACCTACCGGTCTTTTTGGACGACATCCCCACCGATGGTATACAGTCGAGAGTTCCAAGAGTGAAAAAAAGAGGTATATCTTTTAACCCGTGGCGTGCAATGTTCCCTCTCGAACATGTTTCGTTATTCTTTGTAGGGTCGCTCGCGCCCTGCGTGGTCTCGTTGCCAAGGGTAGTCTTGCCCTGAGACTTGCGTACTATGTCGGCTACAGGTCTCAGTTCCCGACGAGTGTACAATCCGTGTTAGCCCCACTCACGCCATACCCGCACACAATCCTCGTACGTCACAGAGCACTCCCGAGCAGGCACTGGTAGTGCTCATACTCCAGTAGAATGTTCTCCACAAGATGGCGGTCGATTTCACTACCATCCGAACTCGAACCACATTACACTCGCACTCATATCTTACAGGCTCCGCATTTTACGTTTGCTGTTATAGACATCGGACAGGTAGACGCCGCAGAGGTATGTGTCTCTTCGGTTACAATCACCACGTGCCTTGTTACCATCACAATATCAGGCTCACCACACGTAAACTGTACCGCAGGCATCCACTGTATGTGTGCCACAGAAACACTAGTGATTCCTCTCGAGTTGTATACCGAGTTGTTGAATTGGACCCCACCTAAGTGGGCCAGTGGGATTGAGTACACGTCATGTTCTCTTACTTTTTTCCTAGAGGCAATATTGAAACGCCGTATTTTCCATATTACAATGAATAGGAATGACCAACAAGGCAATTCACGAACTCCTGCAGCAGCATCAGTCGATGTTTGACGCTGCCTCGAGATGGCGAAGCGTTTATGCGACATATAAGCAGTATGTTTCCATCAGCAATGGTGGTGTTGAAGTTCCTCATAGTCGATATGACCGACGGCGCGGATTCCTGTCGCTCGTTGAATCAATACCTCCTGGGATCACCGTGTGTGCATGGTACGGCATCAAGCTTGTGTGCGCCTCGCTGTGCGCCGCTCGACTGAGGAAATGATATTTACCTCGCATGGTGTACGGGACGCAGCGCGCACAGACGCACGGTTTGCGACGACTTAGCCCTCCAAATACCCACTCCGAAAAATGTCGAGATGCTTGACGAGCTTGCAACAGTGCATTTCACAGGTCGCGTACTCGGGCTCTCGTGAAAAGGGTGAGAAGCGATGTTTTCACGGGTTGATGTTCGCTGACCCCTTTTCCGTACGAGGCGTTTGTACGGCATGGTCGAGTCCCTCATCGTCGAGACCATGGGAAAGAGTACATCGTAGATTAGCTTCCACGGAGCTCTCGTGCGTATCCGCAAAGTCAAGTCGGAAAGACCACAAAAGGAAGAGAAGAATAGAATCCGTAGATGTCGTGTCAAGAAACACACGCTCTACAACTACGGGTATGCATCACCCACCAGAATGTGACCTTTGCTTACTGTGCATACAAATTTGCGAACACCGCGACGCTCCCTGGACACAAGCAGAGGGTGTGCGGGTCCATGTATTCTAATGATCCTGTACATACCTAATTCATGATCACGGCGTTTCTTTGTAGATTAGAAGATATGGCCATAAAGATCTATGCCTGGATCATGCTCTGGTCCCTCTTGACCGCACCCGTCATCCTTTGGGGTGCAACGTACTGTTTTACAAGGTACTTACATCTCGTCACTGTGCTGTGTTATTCACATGGTATCCTGCTGACTCGCGGACAGCCCGCGGAACGTGTAGACCGCGCTCGATGGTTGGAAGAGATCTTCACTGAATTTGGGAGCCGTACGAATTATAACTTACCAGGACATCGATTACATGAGTCTGTCTTCGCGGCATTGAACCTGGTCTATTTGCTCCAACATTAGAGGATAGGTATGTGACATATGTCCATTATGAAATGGTACAAAACCCTCGGAGAAAACAATAGGTTCACCAAAGCACAATGTGACCTCTACCTTATATCTATTCCGACTTCATTGCCTTCCTTCACACAGCCCTTCTCAACTCGGTGGAGACGGTGTTGAACCTCACGTACGTTTACCTCGCACACGTGTCTGATCGCGGTGGGTGCGCAATCGTGCGTAATACGTGGGGCAATTTATTGCTTTACTGGGTATTTCCGAACGGGCGTGGGTCTAGCTCTGATTTCAGCTCGTATTTGCTGAGCATGCTGATGATTCTCGCCCCATTTCCCCCTTTCTCCGACGTTTCGTCCTACGTTCCGATCTGACGTGTGATTGTGTCATCCGCTATGGCGTACTTGAGCTAGGCTTTGATTCGTGCTCCCGAGCATGATTATGTGGCGCCCTGGTGGTGAGTCTGGTGACATCATCGCCGATTCATCGGTACTCTCTCTACCGCCTCACAAAGCACGCGAAGGGCTCTGGGAAAACACAGTGGGCTCCCTAGGTTGGTGAGCGCGTGGAGATGACTTGCATGCCCAATGACAAAGGGTGCGTCGCCAGGACACTGGAACGACGGGGAGAATCAGGGTGGAAGTGAAGAGTGTTTTGACGTCGCATATTTGCGACCGCTGATTCCCGTTCTGCGATATGTGTTGCATTGACAGTGGATAGCGCAGATTATGGGACCTGTATCCCCCCCTCCAACCTGTTTTCAGCACTAGTATTCAATATTCAACCTACGCAGTGAAGCGGGAATCGGAACGGTTTCTTGTAAACGTCGGAGTATGAACGAGAGAACATTTGAGTATATGATCGACGAGCGGTCTGAGTGTCGCGTGGCATGTCTTTGGAAGCGTCTCCATGGGTGTTGCACATACTCCAACCTGATGATTGATCAACACTGAGTAGTAAACGCAGCGATTATATACTAGCACTCGAGTCCTTGTAAGTTATGATGAGGAATGATTGATCAACTCAGGTCTTGAGCGCTCGTACCAAGTAGTGCTTGGATTCGTGATGAACAGGAACCACCTCAAAACGGGAAGGGAGGTGACATATGTCGCGTCCTGGTTCATCATGATATTCATTGGGTTTGAGATAGCTTGAATCAATGAGACACTGTCCTCGAATCCCAATCTCCTAATGCGTGTAGCCCCTTATTTGGACAGAGTTGAGCCCACGCGTGGTCGAAGGCGAGCTGTACTCGTGACCTGGCGGCAAAGGAGAGAGGGGGTTGGATTGACCCATTTGATAATGGGATGAATATACTACCTAACTGAATCATTGACAGGCTTATAGGTCTCATACTACTAATAGCGCTGTGAGGCAACACGAACTCGTCCATTTACGTACGATTGAGTACGGTATCTACACGTATTGCATCAAATCACCCGATGAATCATGAATGCGTTCCATCTCCGGTACCTGCGCCACAACACATCCACACGGGAAACGCGATCGAAAACCTGAGGATAGCTTTGCCTGCCTCTCGCTGATATCATCCACTCTGAGTTCCACGACCTAACATAAGGAAACTACACGTACCGTGAGATGGACCCCCTCGGCGGAAGGATGGGACGAATCGTTCACCTGTTGCGCCTAATATGAAATAAGCTGTCATAACATAGTAGATAATAATCAGAAAAAGACACACCTGCCCGGGTTTTCTTGGATCCGAGAGCCTTTTCCGCTACCAGAACCATTTTTGTTCGGATTGCCGGGGTTAGCGGCCTTAGTGACCCCCCCGGCGGAGGGATGAGACGGATCGTTCGCTTGTTTTGCCTAATAGAAAATGAGCTGTCATAACATGGCACATAATAATCAAAAGAGACGCACTGGCCCGGGTTCCAATGAATCTCCAGAGCCGTTTTTGTTCGGATCCGCGGGGTCAGCAGCCTTAGTAGGTGGTTTAGGCTGTAACATCTAGTGAGTCCCTGCATACAAACTGGACGAACGACGAACGTTTAGTTTTCTATAATATTTCGCGACCGTCCGCTAAGACGGTATGTTAAACACACCGCATCCGATCATCTATGAGGAAAGAGCACTCACTCGCTTACGCCTCCCCGCAGCCATCCATGAAGGACCCTCATTCGGGATGTCAACTCTTGTTGGTGACTGGGAAGGGGATTGGTGATCGGCAGGCCAACGCGACTTCCTCGGAACTCGATCGGGATGATGAGAAGCCGGGTCCTCGTTACCTTTCCGGATCCTCGTCTGTACCCACTTTTTAAACTTTGGAATTTTGTTGAGTCGTTCCCCCGGACGTGCCAACGGAGGAGAGGTGCCATCCGATGACGATTTCTGTATGGCATGGGGCACGTCAAGTGACGGCACCTTGTCCTCGTAAGGATGGGCAGAAGACGTTGGAGATGGTGCCTCCAGCAGTGTCAACACAGAGGGAAGAGGATGGTGTAGTGATCACCAACCTTATCGTAATCGAATTGAGGGGCAGCCGGGCTGGATGGCACCTTGACCTGTGCGATCGTGAGAACTTACTTCGAGCGGGAAAACAACAAACGGATACCTTGAGGAGATCACTATTGTTATCTCCGAGGTGGGCCTCGGACTCGATTGGACTCGATTTCGCAAGTTCTTCCTGGTGTGTGTACACAATGAGGAAGTCAGCGCAACTCGTTTTGGTGATGGAACAGCGAACTCCTACAGGATCGGAGAGGGCTAGTTTGTTGTCATGGCCACCCGAGGTCGCAGGCTGTTCGTCCGGTTGTCCTTTGGCTCGAGTAGATGTCTAACATGGTGTGTCAAGGCGGGTAATGGAATAATGTTTATCTATCATGAATGGACAAACGCTTACGTGAAAGGGACCATACGAGTCTGGGAGAATATGACCCAGTTCGCGCACGGCGATTTTTCCGTCAAGTCGTCCAGTCGCCAGATAGTTGCCATCCGGGGAGATGGCAATTGAGTACATAAATGTACTGTCTTTGACGGCAGGGTCAACCTGGGTGAGAGTTGCCGTGTCCAGGAACGAGATGCAATCCGATGCGATGACAGCAATGAATTTTCCACTACTTGCTAGAGCGACAGAACGGGCATTCTTGAGGGTTGGCGATTCGGCGAGCTGGATCCCTGTGGAGACAGCAAAAGACATGATTTTGTCGTCATTTGACGTTGCAAAAATTTGCTGGCCACTGTTTGACCATGCAAGTGGAATAATTGGCCATGCAAAGAGTGTAACAGTGTCGATCGTGATGATTCCGTCACCACTGTGACTGTCGAAAACGCGGATTGAGCCTCCATAGCAGGAAGTGGCGATATGCTCGCCATCCAGGGAGAATTTGGCCCACTGAGATTTTTGTCATGTCTGAGTGGGCCAACGAGTCTCTTCCCAGTGGTTATGCTCCAAATGCTTGCGTTGGTGTCACCTGTTGCAGTCCCGGTGGCAAATCTGATCGAATCTGTAGAGATATCGACTGCACCCACAAAATTCCCGCCCTCCACATCGACGACTTTTTCATGCAGCTCTGCATCCCACATGCTTGCCCCCCGCACAGTTGCACACAGTATCCACTTGCCATCTCTCGACACAGAAATGGCGAGCAAGTTCATTCCTGTTTGGATTCCTACCTCTTGACCGTCTTCAATCTGCCATCGTTGAATCCCATCCCTACTCGCGCTCAAAAGATGCTTTCCATCAGGGTGGAACGCAACCGCCCACACCTGATCACTGCGACCGGTGTCAAGTAATATTGCTGGGTCTTGCCGAATTGTCAGCATTCAACACAATCACACCTGGGAGCTGTTACGCACCGGTCTTTCCAGACGACATCCTCGCCGATGGTACACAGTCGTGAGTTCCAAGAGTGAAAAAACGAGGTGTTTCGGTTAACTCTTGGTGCGCGATATTGCTTCACACACACGGTTTCTTGTTCTTGGTATGGGTCGCACGCGCGGTGTGTCTTTGCGCTTATTCCTTGTCAGCAAGCAGTCAACATCGATGAAATCGTCCCTCGTTGCCAAGCGTAGTCTTGGCTGGGACCTGCATACCTTGGCTGCAAGGCTCGGTTCACGACGGGTGTACAATTTGCGTTAGACCCGCGCAAACACTGCCTGTTCGGACAGGAGAGCTTCAAAGGGAGGAATACTAAGGGACTCAAATGCAATGAGATGATCAACGGGGGGATGGCCTAAACCAACCGCTCGGAGATAAGGATGTTCCCACCCCGTGGATGCAACCAGTCATGGAGCCTGATTCAAACTAACCAAGAGTTGGATCACGTCAACGCAAGATTCTGAAGGTACGTACTCGGTGCGAAAAAGATCTCGTTACGAGTCTGGCGCCAAGGAATATACGACTATGCTCCCCTGGCTATGATAGGGTATTAGTTCAAAAACTTGGCCTGGTGGTGACCTTACAGAAGACGGTATCTGGAACTGTACTCACCCTACGTTGTGTAGTTGAGGTGTGAACGACTCTGATTGGACCAAGGTACCGCTGTACGGCGTGATTTCCTTTCCCGATGCTTGGGCAGGCTATCATGTCAATATAGTGCACAATTTGACTCTAACCAGAGTCAAATGGTGATGCAATATCTACTCTAACTACCATGACCTCATATTGTGCATAATGCATGCTCATGATGCAGCCATTCATCAGTATTGTAGCACATTACTGAATGTCACTTATTCCCGATATGGTAGTAGAGGGTCTATGGGGACCACTTATGATTCACATTTGGCGGGCGAATGTTCGTTTTTATGTTTATGTTTATTTATATTTACATCCTCTTTCCACATTCAGTACTGTTGCAAGGGCCCATCAATGTAGTGTAGGGGGCAGAATTGTTTTGAACATGACTCTGCCAGCAAAATGGCAAAATGGCAAAACTTTCTCCTGAAATCTCTGGTGAAATGCCTGCATCCCTGACTCCCATGATAGTGGGGGAGGATTTTGTCTGCAGCAAATGTCAGGCACCCTGCAAATGAGCATGTTGACCTGTGTGAAAAACCTTATGTAATCAACTATAAACTGCAAAATTAAGGTTTGACTGGTAGTGAGGTTACAAATGTTCATGACCATGCAAACACACTTGACTTTGGGCTGCATTTGAAAAATGAATTCATTGTTTGAAAGTGTATTGTTCAGAGTGTATGATATCTTCTCAATTCAATTTCACCCATCCTGGACTTGACAGCCTCATGCTTGATAAACTTGGCATCACTGTTGATGGATTGGCAGTAAATATTTGCTGTTAGTGTAGCTTGTCCCTTTCTGCTGACAAGATGCCACAGTTTGCACTAGCAAATGACCTCTTCAAAGGTGACTTACCTGATGAATTCCATGATCTGACTTGGGTTGAAGAAAGGATTTGTGTGATTTACAACTCCACTATGCATGTTATATGTCTATTTCATTCTTCCAATCCCACATAACCCAGGGTCTTTCATCGTAATGTATGCATGCATGACATGAATGTTGTCTTGACTACCTCAGTTTTGCCATACACTCCATCTGATATGATAGATGGTTTTATCAGCATTATTTTTGTGGGTTCTGGGAAGTTGAATCTTGCTAACTAAGTTGGATCTGTATTCCAGGTACAGAAAATGAAGATTTGGTTGTTTCTTATCCAGTTGAAGAACCACAACCATCTGTATGCTAATATCCCACTTGATCCTGAGGTTATGGCATTATATCCAGATGATGGCACATTGCCTGATTTGTCATTGTGGGTGATACAAGGTGACAAAACAAACATTAAGAATGTCTTTGAAGAGGAGACATCTGGCTTTGATAGTCATCCTGCTTCATTGTTGGGTAACATTTCTGACATGGACTCATTAGTGACTTCACAATGCAAGAAAAACAAATCACAAGTCATGCTCCTGGAGAAAATGGATGTCTCTGAGCCTGAATGTGTTACAGCTGTTTTTATAAGTATGTGAAAAACAGATTTTTGAAAGTTGCACCTTGGAGACAGCTGGGAAAAGACCCCAGGCATAGCTGGCAGATGCATACATTGCTATGCATCATCCCAGGTTGTGGCTTCTTTCCCATGACCAAGATGGCCCAGAAATCTCAAGCTAGCACTCAACCTTCAGCCCAGGAGACCCAGGACTATCTCTTTGCTATAGCCCTCACTGTCTACTCAAAGCTCAAACAGCTTACTGCCAAGGGCAAGGCCTCTACCAAATGTGAAGTGAAATCTGTCAAAATGAAGGAATTGGTCTTTGCACTTGAGAAGAACAACTACCTTGAATTCTTGGAAGGTATTCTCAAGAAGCATGAGAAAAAACAGTATGAGGTCTCTAGCAAGCAATGTTTCTCATTCAAGTTTATTGCCCTGAGGACAAAGGAGTTTGATACTGTTTTTTTTCCCTCCACTTCCTCATCTCATGAAATTTATATTTAGCCAATATGTTGGTGATGTGATGGATGTGGACAACAAGCTGGACTATAAGAATATGGTGTAAAAGCTTCTTGATGCTGGTGACTCCTTCAGTCCAACAAAGATTCTCGTGGACATGAAGGACATTAAGAAACTGCCATTATATTAAGCTGGTAATGGAGACTCTGAGGATGAAGACTTGGATGCCTCAGATAATCACCAGGTTTCTTTTTTCTTTTCTTTTTTCTAATCAGATAAGTTTCTAATGTGTTTAACAAGACCATGTCATCTAAAACAGCTATGAACCTGGACATGCATCTTGCTCAATGGTACATCAAGCTTACCAAACTCTACAAGAATAAGCATAATGAAGGTCTCATGTATGTTGGACTGTTGGGTGCCATGCAGCTTACTCCAGCCATGGTGCTTGACTGGACTTGGGCTTTGGTGTGTATTTCTCAAAAAGTCATGCCTGAAAAAACTAATTAGTCTATAGGAAGAAGGGCAGGCGACATTAAACATGCCATCCAATATACTATTATTTGACATGGCCAACAAAGTGCTGTTTTTGCACCTGGCATGCAAGGCACAGAGCCATTCACAGCCCCTGCCATCTCTGAACCTGGCATCTGATGTCACCTCACTTACATCAGTCCTTCTATTTCAGACATTGGCCAATTCTGGCCTACTTTCCTATGCTCCAACCACTCAGGCTCCATCAACACCTATTCATCATGCAGTAGAAAGAACCACCTCACCTCCACTTCCGTCACCTTTCCAGCTCTCATGGTTTCTTAGATATGCTGAAATAGATCTTGGTGTCACTGATGCCACCATGTATGAGAAAAAACTTCTGGTGCAGCACATTGGTCCTGACATCTTTGGCAATATCAACAACAAGATGCTTTTGGGAATTGGAATTTTGATTGGTAATATAATTCATTTGAAAAGAGGTTGTACCATGTGGTGGAATGGTCCCAATGCAAAGTGAAAGCACAGCAATACTGATCAGAGCCTGACAGACCAATTGACGTATGTGATTGCTACTCTGCTGAAGAAAAAGATTGCATATGAGAAGAAGTATCATGATGGTAGTGGCTGTCACTTTACAGGACCTCCAATGGAACCTGGTGACAACAATGATGCACCAAAAGATCATGATCTTTGGTACATGTCTATGGATCATGGTGTTTGGCTTCCTGTTCCAAAGAGGTATGTTGTTTCCAAGGACACAGAGGAGGATCTTGTGGATAGTTTCTTCACATACTAGAATCTGTCATTTGTGTTGTGAGTTGCTACGAATAACAACCACTAGCCGGACTTTGACACAGCTAACACCAATGCTGGCAGAGACAAGATGGAAAAAGTGAATAGTCTTGGTCCTTAATCAATACTTCCGATCTTGAACCATAGATGCCAGGTGGACAGAAATGACAAGTGGATTAGACTGAGGTGCTACGATATGTTGTACAGGTATATATACTGGTGAGATGTGTGCATGGACCAAGTGCTGTAAATAGTAATGACTAAGTATGGTCAAATGAAAGTACATGGGTGTGAGAGAAGAAGAATGATGATGGGAAAAAGAAGTATAGCATCATGAGAGAAGAGCAGAAATTAATAACATGTGCTATGACATCATTGTGATCAGGTGACCTTTCCCACGGTCATGTGCAATGTGTTGAATAATAAGAAGTAAAATGTTGTACAAGTATGTCGTGAAGAAAAGTTTGAAAATATTACATATTATAACAATTTGCATAGTGTGATTATACCAGTTGTGTTGATTATGTGACTCATTCAAATCTGGTCTCCAAGCCATGTCCATCTGATTTACTACACAATAACAGTCACAGGAGGGTCATTTACACTATGCAATATACAGTGGCTCAAAAAAGTGTCCCAATGTTGAGCCATTTTGAAGAGATTGGAAGATTGTAGGAGAGCAAGAATAAATCAGGTAAAGTGCTTGCAGGATGGATAAAAGTAATTGCTCTTGGCATTCAAAAACCACTTTGGTCATGTGATTTGGTTGCCATGGGAGTGAGATACAAGCATTTCAAAATGGCATGTCATTGGAACACTTATTTGACCCCAAATTACATTATGGATTTTAGTACTTTGTATGCCCTCCCTTTGCTTGTATCACTGCCTCAAGTCTTCTAGGCATACTCTCAAGTAGACTTCCCTAGACCAGTCTTGGATGCAATCTGCCTAGTAAAGAGACCAGATTCAGAAAGAACAAGGATATTGGCTCTAATAGAGGTAGGAGTGGACTTCATGGTGTGGTGAGGTCAATTGAAGTGGACCACAGGGTATACATATTGCTTGGAGTTATGTCACTTACCTAATTACACAGCCTGGTAACATAGCAACCATCAATAGCTGTCAAATACCTATGTTATATATAACATAATG